>APFE031104778.1:18927-38125 GCA_000404065.3 Pinus taeda
GATCGAGTAGAGACATCTACTCATGCAGAGACCTCCAGTAGGGGGAAACTTCGAGCCAGGTGGGCTGAGGGATCACATGCAACCATACTTTCAGGTAGGAGGTGGGGCGATATAAAGTGATAGTTCTAAGGATGAGGGGCAGGATCCTTCAGGTACCCAACCTCTTGGATGAGACCTTGCTACAGGAGCCTTGATGTGGAGTAGTAGGAACTGGCTGATTGGGTAGAGATAGATGCGGATGGAACGACAGAGAGAGTGACAGTGCAGGGAATCCTAGGATAGCACATAACTAGCAGGTTGTAGCAATGCGAGAAGCATAAGTGTTTTGCACAATGTTAGGTGGCACAAAGAGGTGTGTAATGGTACGAGATGCATGGAGATGTCGCAGAAGCGCAGATGTCAGAGAGGGAGCACTTGTCAGCAGCAGGTAGAGCTTTAGCATTAGAATATGTTCCTAGCCCAACAGAGTGGTCAGTTGGGAGTGATTTTGTTCCAAGTGTTGTTGGAGCAAGTGGACCGGGTAGATGTGTTGCATGCAGAACATTTCGGAGTTACAAGACTGGGTTCGAGAGGAAGCCAAGATGAAGCCTTTCTTGTTGAGAGAGAGTGTTGAAAAATGTGCAACAAGAAATTTTAAATTTAGAATGTGCTAAAATTAGGACTCCTAAAAATATTGTGTCTAAAAATAGTAGTTTGGCCAGTGAGGTCATTGGCCACCTTGGGTGAGAGGTGAAACTACTAAAAATAGAATCTTCTAAAAATAGCATTTTCTGGGTCCTTTCCTATTTTTAGTAGTCCTTGGTCTAACTATAGGAAGTAGAAACGGATTTGGTCTTAACAACAGTTTAAAATATTAATTAATTAATATCCATGAGTTAATTAGTTAAGAAAAAACAAACCTGAAGTCTATGTGAGGACATGCAATAGTTTATCTATTAATTGATGAATTTACCCGTCAGTTAAAGAGATAAGGGTGAGTTGTAATTATGAGTTGTAATTAGTTGGCTCAGTTAACTGAGTCAAGTCCACTTATATTAATTTAACAAGTTGTTAAATTAATGAGATTTAGTTTGCTAATGCTTGCATGCATGTAACAACTGGTATTTTCAGATAACTGAATATTATAGCTTAAATAACTCATGCATGTCAGTTCAGACAGAGACCCAGTTGAGATCAAAGAAGGGGCAGTGTATTATTAGTTGGATGAATATTTTTCCTATAAAGGAAGATCATCCATGATGAGGATTTCTCTCCTTCAGGTTTGTGCAGTTATTTCAGAGGTCAGTGTTGTGTGTGAGGTGAGAATCACACAGGTTGCAGCGGGAGGACCCAGGAAAAACTGTACATAGAAATAGGAGGCTTGAAGGGTAGAGGATAAGATTTGTGAGAAGCATTTGACTGTCTATGAGCAGCAGAGGGATTGTACTGAGAGCTGGATAACTTCCGAGCTAAGGCTTTGTGTAATCCAGGCATATTTCCACTTGTATGATAATACAGAGTTGGGGTTTTAGGCTGAGGCTTTCCCCGGGTTATATCTTATGTGTTATGTGTGATTGGTTCCTTCTTATCAGTGATATATGTTTCTACTTGATGTTTCTCATGAATTTGATTATGCTTCCGCTTAATGTTTTGTAGAAGTAGAACAAGCATTATGCTTTAGGACATTGCATATATCAGTTTGTTCTACAAGAGAAATTTCTACATGGTATCGAAGCACAGGTGATCAAGCAAGAACAATATACTAGCATGAGAAATTTGAAGTTTATTATTTGGGATATAGATCTCAAGTTCTTATCACATCTATTTCATTGATGGCATTCTATGGTTTGAGGCTTGAGTATGCCCTTGATGGTAGCTCAAACTATATAGCTTGGAAGGATTGCATGGAGGCAGTTTTGGAAGATAATGGCCTTAAGGATTTCATTGATCAAGAAATTCCTAAGCCTACTGACAAGACTGAGCAGGTGGAATGGAGGAAGTGTGTGGCTAGAGCTAGGAGAATTCTCTTGGAGCGAGTGCGAGATCAAATTCTCTCGAGCCTCCATGGGAAGTAGAATCCACATGCAATGTGGAAAACATTGAAAGATTTATATCAGAATAGCAGTGATTAGAAGAAGCTGGCACTGAAGGACAAACTTCGAATGTGAAAGGGATGATACGATCTCTATATATCTGACCAAGCTCATTACATGCACGGATGAGCTTGCAAGTGTAGGGGTCATGACATTGGATGAGAATATGGTGAGTCTAGCACTCCTTGGCCTTCCTAAGAGCTGGCATAGCTACCAGGACTCGCTGAATGGAAGGAAGAAACTGCCAGATTGCAAACGACTATGGTCGGATTTGATGCAGGAGTAGATCAGACGGAACACTAGAGACAGTTCTTCATCCATGCATGATGAGGAGAACTGTGCCTTAGCGAGTAAGGCGAAGAAGGGGAAGGAGAAGATTTCCCTTTTCGAAGCTAGTTCTTCCAATGATGGGAAGAAGGTTGACAAATCGAAAGTGCGATGCTTTCATTGTCATGAGGTGGGCCATTATGTTGCAAATTGTCCATAGAAGAAATCCAAGAAGGGATCTGGGGAAGGATCTGAAGGTGAGGCACTTTCTGCACAGTTTGAGTTGGATTTCACACTCTTCGCATACATGGTTTCATCCATGGTGGGAAGTGGTTGGATTCTTGACAATGGAGATTCTTTCCACATGACCGGTGACAAGAGTTTGTTCAACACTTTGGAGGAGAAAGATCTCCAGATACTCATAGCGATGGGTAATGATGAGAAGTATAGTGTCTCAGGTGTAGGCATGGTTATTTTTCAGAGGGAGAATGGATCTCGCCTTATCTTGACTGATGTCAAGTATGTACCAGGACTGATGTCAAGTATGTACCAGGACTGAAGAGAAATTTGGTGTCGATCCCGACATTGGAAGACAGAGGCTATGATGTAGTCTTCAGTAAGGGAAAGGTTTTCCTTAGACACATCATCACTAGACAGGTGAAGCAGATTGGTTCACGGGTCAAGAACATGTATGCTCTTAAGGTTCAAAATGCATGCAAAGCCTTGAATAGCAAGGCAACTGATGCAGACTTGGCAGTTGAGAGGGAAGGTATATTATCTCTCAACATGCAGAGCCAAAAGAAGTCTCAGATGATTGTGGAGGAGCCACGATTGGTGCAGTAGCTTTAGGAGGTTGTGGAGCAGCCATAACAGGGGAAGCTCAGTGGAGATCGAGTAGCGACATCTACTCATGCAGAGACCTCCAGTAGGGGGAAACTTCAAGCCAGGTGGGTTGAGGGATCACATGCAGTGATACCTCGAGGTAGGAGGTGGGGCGATATAGAGTGATATTCCCAAGGAGGAGGGGCAGGATCCTTGAGGTACCCAACCTCTTGGATGTGACCTTGCTACAGGATCCCCGATGTGAAGTAGCAAGAACTGACTGATTGGGTGGAGACAAATGCGGATGGAGCGGCAAAGAGAGTGACAATGCAGGGAATCCCAGGACAGCACATAACTAGCAGGTTGCGACAATGCCAGAGGCACAAGTGGTTTGCACAGTGCTAGATGGCACAAAGAGGTGTGCAATGGTGCGAGATGCATGGAGATGTTGCAGCAGCGCAGATGTCAGAGAGGGAGCACTCGTCAACAACAGGTAGAGCTTCAGCATTATAGTATGTTCCTAGCCCAACAAAATGGTCAGTTGGGAGTGTTTTTGTTCCAAGTGTTGTTGGAGCAAATGGACCGAGTAGATGTGTTATATGCAGAACATTCCAGAGTTACAGTATCAAGTTCGAGAGGAAGCCAAGAGGAAGCCTTTCTTGTTGAGAGGGAGTGTTGAAAAATGTGCAACAAGAAATGTTAAATTTAGAATGTGCTAAAAATAGGACTCCTAAAAATAGCAGTTTGGCCAGTGAGGTCATTGGCCACCTTGGGTGAGAGGTGAAATTACTAAAAATAGAATCTTCTAAAAATAACATTTCTGGGTCCTTTCCTCTTTTTAGCAGTCCCTGGTCTAACTATAGGAAGCAACAACGAATTTGGTCTTAACAACAATTTAAAATATTAATTAATTAATATCCATGAGTTAATTAGTTAAGGAAAAACAAACCTGAAGTCTATGTGAGGACATGCAACAATTTATCTATTAATTGATTAATTTATCCATCAGTTAAAGAGATAAGGATGAGTTGTAATTAGTTGGCTCAGTTAACTGAGTCAAGTCCAGTGATATTAATTTAACAAGTTGTTAAATTAATGAGATTCAGTTTGTTAATGCTTGCATGCATGTAACAACTGGTATTTTTAGATAACTAAATATTATAGATTAAATAAATCATGCATGTTAGTTCAGACAGAGACCCAGTTGAGATCAGAGAAGGGCCAATGTACTATCAGTTGGATGAAAATTTTTCCTATAAAGGAAGATCATCCATGATGAGGATTTATCTCCTTCAGGATTGTGTACTTATTTCAGAGGTCAGTGTTGTGTGTGAGCTGAGAATCACACAGGTTGCCGCTGGAGGACCCAAGAAAAACTGTGCATAGAAATAGGAGGCTTGGAGGGCAGAGGAGAAGGTTTTTGAGAAGCCTTTGACTGTCTATGAGCAGTAGAGGGATTGTACTGAGAGCTAGATAGCTTCCGAGCTAAGGCTTTGTGTAATTCGGACATATTTCCACTTATAGCACAATTTACTATTTTTAGCAGTTTTTCGGGTCCTAAACTTCCGGAGCCTTTTTGAGGCCCTAAACGACGTTTTTTGGGAAATCTACCGCCAGCGATTTTTTTGACTAAAAATCGTCTTTTTCGTCGTAGTCCTCGGAGAGATCTTTCCAACGGGCTATCATGCACGTCAAACGGAGATAAGACGACCAATTCGCGACCCCGGGAAGTTGATGTACCAACTTACCCAAAAACGGGGCCCACAATTTGGCGTTTCATCTTCCAGGGTTAGGTTTTGGGAATGTGAAGGGTTTTTCCATTGTTTCTCAACAATAAATAGGCCTTCGAGCCTCATTGTAACACAGTTCAGAGGCATGTAGCCACACATCTCTTCTCAGAGATAAGCTGCCATCGCCCTAACTGGTTTATTTCCATTTCTGGTTGTAAGCATATTTCAGTATTTTCCATTAATGAAATGAAGTATTATTTCCACTGCATCTTTGTGTATATGGTTATCTCTGTATTTTATTGCGTTCCTGTTTAAATCCGGATCAATGCATGCATGGATGGTTAATTACTCATGCCATCTCACTTCATTGTGCGAAAAACATGAACACGTTACTCACACAATAAGACATAGTTCACACCATCAATACTAAATATAAACTACGATATTTATATACACACAATTTCACAAGAAAAAAAATTCGTTTATTCAAACCACAAAACTATTACATGGCGCCTCTTGGTTACCTAGAGGGCTTATTCATCATTAGATAACCACCTCTTTTCAATGTATGAAGGCTACATTTTGTATAGGAAATTACATTTTCATGGATCACTATAAATCCATCATTTTGTCCATAAAGTTCTCAACGTTATTTCTAATGTCCCTCACGGATAAGATTTTTCACTCTTTTATTCTTCTACAAAAATGATACTACCCTGTGCTTTGATAGTTATGCCTTACGAAATTTGTTCTTGCTGATTTTCTTGGAGGTGGGTCAATGCTCCAACATTTGGTGGTTGAAAGAACCCGAGATTATAGCTAGAGGTGAGAAATGTTTAATAGTGGATAACAAGGGAAAGGTGCTTATTGCTTGTAATGAAGAAGAATTAAATATTGGTCTTCAAACTAATTATGTGTTTGCGGATATAAAGGAAGATGATGAACATGAAGTTGTAATAAAACAAATAGAGTATTTTATTTCCTAGAAGTGAAGATAAAGGACAACTGGTGTAGGAAGAAGAAGATAAGATGATGGAAGGTAAGGCGAGTTTGTCTCATAAAAATGGAATTTTATTTCATTTTCAGTAAGAAGATATAAAGAAGAAAAATTTCTTTGAAGACAATAATGAAGATGATTTCAAAATTGATAATTCTTAAGAAGAAAATAGTCTATAGGTTGTAGATCAACAATTGAGAAGACATTCATGAGTCTTAAACATCTTCAAAAAGATGCATGATGACACAGAGTGTGAGTAGAGAGGTTATGAAGACAATGAAAGGAAATTTGACATCATAAAACTTTTGATTTCATAAATTAAGTTGCAAGTAAGTGGTGCTAGTAGCATGTACCAAAAAAAGGATAAACTAGACATAGTGATGCAGGAGCATGTGACTCAGAGGGGAAAAATCTTCCAACTTATTCCAAAAATAAAAAAAAAAAATCTACAGGCAAGGGAGTGGTGTCCTTTAGCCTGCAGTTTCTATGGTTTTTTTAGTTAAAAATAGGATAAGAGTAGAGAATAAAACATGCTATCTTTTCACAGATAGATAAGTTGTAAAAAGCCTTAAATTGCTATGTAAAAATCTTGCTGCTGTAATAAGTAAGGTCTGAGAAGACCTATCCATTATTAATGAAAAAACAAAAGTGGACGCCAAGCTTGAGGATGAGAGAGGGGCGTGCCAGAAGAATTATGATTACAGTTTTCTCTCGGCATTCTCATGAATCATCGATTTCTTTTTAAACTGGATGCATATATCCAATAATTTAATTCACTGTGTTGAAAGACTTGAATCTCCTTCCTATCTTCACTTGATTCCTTTACTGTGTGTATTGGAACAATTTAGATCATTTTTATATTTCATTGTAGAAATACTGTTTGCAATGGACTAAGTTAAGCTACCGAACTTCTATTAGCTTTGAAAATTCTACCATTTGTACGTTGGGCAAGTTGGCAATAACTGAAAGTGTCGAAGAAATGTTATCTTGACACGAATAGTCCAGTGGGTTCAATTATATGTTTTATTTCAATATGGTATTCTGACCTCTCCATGAAACACAATTAGAAGAACAGATCGGTTGATGGTGTTGGGCGCTAGGGCCTTTATAACAGGTAAAAAAAAAGAGCGATTTCTGTTAGTTATCAGATCTGGTGTTAAAGATCCACGGTTTTGCTATGGGTTCCGATCTCTACAAAATTCAACAGTGTAATGAAGAAAATATATGATTGTGAAGCAGATAAAAGGAGACAATTGATATTGAGCCAGATTCTCTCTTCTCAGGTTAGAGAACGAATTGCCAGGATCGCTTTAGTGAAAACCTGATAAAGCCAGAGGAGTTGAATATTTTTTGTTGCATGGTGCCAAATGGGCCAGATAACTAAGAAGGTTTCTGAAGAGAGGCTTATAGCATTGCTCGAACAGATTAGTGAGCAAACTTAGAAGTCGATTAAAGTAATTATCCAGAGGCGACATAGTGTTCTTGATGTCGACAACTAGGGATCTGATACCAAGATTCTTGATTAAATCCGGAGCCTAGAATTAGCATATTTTTATGTCAATTTCCTGAAGAAATGCACATTTATTATATAGATTTAGTGCTCGTTTGTTTTTTTGCAACGATTCCAGAATTTATACTATGTGTAAGCTTGCTCATGAAAATTGCTTTGTATTAAAAGATGCAGTAAAGTGGAGTTTGGTCTTTAAAATTTCTGGTATGGATGGAAAATGTGTGATCAAAGTTGATGCTAATCATAAAATGAAGCTATCAGTTTAATGACTGATACGCCTGAAGACAGTTCAAGGGAAATTGAGGCAGATATAGAGGAGATTGCTGCCAAATTGGAGAGATTATCCCTAACGTCTGCACCCTCACCATCATTAGTGGTATCAGAGCCATCGACTAACATTGAATTGAATCTCAGGAGCAGGAGAAGGATGGCTTTCAGAGTTAGAGGAGGACGAGGACGTGGTGGAAGAGGACGGCCTGTTGCGAATGCTGAAATAATGGAAACCATGGAAGAGTTGCGAGCTATATTGGATGCGTTAACTTCAGGTAGAAACATAGATGATGGAGATGTCAGTGAGCCCGAAGTTGAAGCTACAGAGGAGGAATATGTACAGGTTACTCCTGATATGAGGTTCTTCTAGTCAGTGTTGAAATCCACAGCTAGGCCATGGAAGCAATTAGTACCGGTATACCAAGGAGGACTGAATCCAGAAGAATTGATCGACTGGATTAATAGCATGGAGAAATTCTTCGATTATGAAGAAACGGAAGATGAGAAGAAAGTAAATTTTGTTGTCACCAAATTAAAAGGCCATGCAGCGCTCTGGTGGGATGGTGTGCAGGCGGAAAGGAGGAGACTTGGTAAGCAGCGAATCAAGAATTGGAGCAGAATGGTAGCAAAGTTAAAAGGTAAGTTTTTGCCCAGTAATTATCAGAAAACATTATTTAGACAAATGCAAAATCTTAGACAGAGAGCTTTAACAGTGAAAGAATATACATAAGAGTTTTATAAGGTGAGCATAAGAGCTGGAGAAGCCCAAGACACAGATGAGAAGGTGGATAGATATATGAATGGCCTCAGGATGGACATTTAGGATGAGATAAGTCTGCTGTCTCCTAAAATAGTAGAGGAAGCTTATCAGATAGCACTGAAAGATGAGGAAAAACTCATGAGGAAGCAGTCTGCTAGAGGGAGAGGGACTTTCAGAGGAAAAGGAAGTCAAGGTGGTAGTGGAAGATCTACATCACCTAAAGAAGGAGCTAGCAATAGCTCAACCCAGCATGCACCCACAGGAGGTGATGCAAGAGGTAGAGGGAGTTTTTTTAGAGGAAGAGGAGGTAGAGAAATAAGATGTTAGAGATGTAATAAGCTGCAACATAGAGCTTTTGAGTGCCCATAGAATCCAGAAACAAAGAGGAATGCAATTGTTGCTCCAGTTGAGGGAGAGGCACCAGTGGCAGTAGTACCAGAAGAAGAAAATACACCAGAAAGAGGAGAATCTTTGGTAGTTAATAAAGCTCTGCTTAAGCCAGCAAAGGAGATGGCTGAACCACCACAAAGGAAGACTTTATTCAGGACAGTGTGCAAAGTTCAAGGGAAATGTTGCCAGATGATCATTGATAGTGGCAGCACTGATAATTTGGTTTCTACAGAAGTAGTGGGAAAATTGAAGCTGAAGACAAAGAAGCATCCAACACCTTATAAAGTGTCATGGTTGCAAAAGGGACATCAACTGTTGGTAAGTGAACAGTGTGTAGTAGAATTTCAAGTGGGCAAGTACAAAGATAAAATTGTTTGTGATGTGATGCCTATAGACGTGTGTCACATATTACTTGGAAGACCTTGGAAATATGGCAGAGGAGCCATACATGATGGGAAGAGAAACACCTACAAGTTTGGAAAGGATGGTGTCAATCATACGTTGCTGCCTCTGCAAGAAGAAGATGTACCGGGACAGAAGACTGAACAAAAAACTCTGTTACTTGGAGGAAAGGAATACTTAAAGCAGATGATGGATGTACAGTTGAGATGGGAAGAACTCAGAGCAGATGAGTTGGAAGAGGAGGTTTCCATTGGTGAAACAGAGGAGAAGATCATTGATGATTTCTTGAGTTATTGGGTAAATCCAGATCAGCTGGATAATGTAAAACCCTGTATTTTTGTAGCTGACAATTGTGATGTGATTACAGGTTTTACTGAGGAGGATGTGCAATCTTGTGAAACTGTTACAGCACAAGAGGAAGTTCTTATGGATACAAAAGAAGTGGATCAGTTGGTAGCACAGATAAATGAAGCAACAGTTGAGACTGTTGAACTTTGTGATTTTCAAACTGAAAGTTTGTGTGTGAATGCAGGGACTATAAGTGATGATGGTAAGCTTCAACAATGCCACAGAGAAATTGTATTGTTGGAATACTTGTTGGAGAATCCAGAGTATGACAGGGAGATTGCAGAAGAAAGAATTCAATGAAGTGAACAAGAGAAAAAAGACATCATGGAAAGAGATGGTATGAGAGGAAGACTAGTTGATAGTCTTGAGAATTCTTTAGATAATTCTTTGGGTAGAGAGAATCAGCATACTGATGTGCTGATTGAGATGGAGAATTCACAACAGCATACTGAAATGTTGGAAGAGGGAAGTAAGGAACTGATGCCTTATGATTTTTGTTTTAACAGGTGTTTTGTGAATGCAGGTATTATCGCAGGTGTTGAAGGACATTTGACTCAGTTGAACAGTCAAATGAAGAAAAAGACGAGAATTCTGTGGAAATTTCTAATCTATGGGATGAGGACCTTATGTTGCTGGAAAGGATGCTGAATGATCAGAATTCAGTGCAGAAAGAGTCTCAATTTCAGAATTGGGACTTGTAGATGCATAGAGATGAAGATAGCAAAAAGGAGTACACAAAGTACCAGTCCAGTAAGTTGTTGATAGGAGAAGGCAAGGAAGAAGTTTTCCATTGTAGAAGACAAGACGGCATGAATGATTGGGTGGCAATAAGAAATGAGAAGGTAAGAATGGAAACAAGTATAGAAGTAAGAATTCAGCAAGTAACGGTAAAAATTGAACGAGTAAGAACTGAGCAAGCCGTCTTAGCTCAGCAGGCAGTAAGAAATCAACAGCTTGAAGATTTATTGGACAAAGAAATTGAATTAATCAGAAGAATCATGTTGAAAGTGTCTCAGAGGAAGACATTAGCAAGGAAGAGAAGCAGCAGAAGCAGCAGCAAAATGAAAATAGGGATAGATTGTGAAAGTGCAACTAGTGGAGCAAGACAGCATAAGATATGGAGACCTGGAGAAAAGCAGCAAGCAACAACAGATGATGACTTGCAGAACAAAGTGTGGGATCCTGGAAGACAAGGACAAAGGCTTAAAACGCATGATCAGGAGATCACTATCATTTTCAACCTTGGGAGTCTGATGCAGGAGCATGTGACTCAGCGGGGAAAAATCTTCCAACTTATTCCAAAAATAAAATAAAAAATCTACAGGCAAGGGAGTGGGGTCCTTTAGCCTGCAGTTTCTATGTTTTTTTAGTTAAAAATAGGATAAGAGTAGAGAATAAAACATGCTATCCTTTTCAGTTAAAAAAATAGCATAAAAGTAGAGAATAAAACATGTTATCTTTTCACAGATAGATAAGTTGTAAAAAGCCTTAAATTGCTATGTGAAAAGCCTGCTGTTGTAGTAGGTAAGGTCTGAGAAGACCTATCCATTATTAATGAAAAAAAAAAGGTGGCCGCCAAGCTTGAGGATGAGAGAGGGGCGTGCCAGAAGAATTATGATTACAGTTTTCTCTTGGGGTTCTCATGAATCATCGATTTCTTGTTAAACTGGATGCATGTTTCCAATAATTTAATTCACTGTGTTGAAAGACTTGAATCGCCTTCCTATCTTCGCTTGATGCCTTTACTGTGTGTATTGGAACAATTTAGATCGTTTTTATATTTCATCATAGAAATACTGTTTGCAATGGACTAAGTTAAGCTACCGAACTTCTATTAGCTTTTAAAATTCTACCATTTGTACATTGGGCAAGTTGGCAGTAACTGAAAGTGCCGAAGAAATGTTATCTTGACACGAATAGTCCAGTGGGTTTGATTATCTGTTTTATTTCAATATGGTATTCTAACCTCTCCATGAAACACAATTAGAAGAACAGATCGGTTGATGGTGTTGGGTGCTAGGGCCTTTATAACAGGTAAAAAAAAGAGCGATTTCCGTTAGTTATCGGATCTGGTGTTAAAGATCCACAGTTTTGCTATGGGTTCCGATCTCTACAAAATTCAGCAGTGTAATGAAGAAAATATATGATTGTGAAGCAGATAAAAGGAGACATTGATGTTGAGCCAGATTCTCTCTTCTCAGGCTAGAGAACGAATTGCCAGGATCGCTTTAGTGAAACCTGATAAAGCCAGAGGAGTTGAAGTTTTTTTGTTGCATGGTGCCAAATGGGCCAGATAACTGAGAAGGTTTCTAAAGAGAGTCTTATAGCAATGCTCGAACAGATTAATGAGCAAACTTAGAAGTCGATTAAAGTAATTATCCAGAGGTGACATAGTGTTCTTGATGTCGACAACTAGGGATCTGATACCAAGATTCTTGCTTAAATCTGGAGCCTAGAATTAGCATATTTTTATGTCAATTTCCTGAAGAAATGCACATTTATTATATAGATTTAGTGCTTGTTTGTGTTTTTGCAACGATTCCAGAATTTGTACTATGTATAAGCTTGCTCATGAAAATTGCTTTGTATTAAAAGATGCAGTAAAGTGGAGTTTGGTCTTTAAAATTTCTGGTATGGATGGAAAATGTGTGATCAAAGTTGATGCTAATCATAAAATGAAGCTATCAATTTAATGAATGATACGCCTGAAGACATTTCAAGGGAAATTGAGGTGAATATAGAGGAGATTGCTGCCAAATTGAAGAGATTATCCCTAATGTCTGCACCCTCACGATCACATAGTAATTATTGAATTAAAGATGTTTATGAAGAGGATGATCAAGAGAAGGTAAAGAAAGAGTAAAAGGAAAACCAATAACATATTACAACTAACTAAGAATGTTTGCATCAACAAGGTAAGTGGACAAGAACATCATAGGATTTCGAAGACTATAGAAGTGAAGGTAGCATCAATAGTAGGAAAACAATATATAGGGAACAATGGAAAACTACAACACAAGGTTTGTTGTCCTAGAGGATTAAGAAATTGATGACACATGACTAGGAGGTCATGAACATTTTCCACCTTGGGAGTCTGATGTAGGAGCAATAGAGCTTCCCAAAACCATCAAGATTTATGAAGAAAATCTCCAAAAGGGGTTTCAATGTTGAAAATTAATCCTAATTCCTTATTTCTAAATATTCTTATTTTCTTTAATTATTATAGAATAGTTTAGAAAATATATGAAAAATTATTTCCATAAGACAAAAGAAAATCTACATGGAAAAGCATGAGAGATTTAGGGAATAAATCATGAGTGATTTCGGGAGTGATTTATGGGTCTAGGAAAATCTACTTTGTTCTAAAAGTTCTATTTAATCATTATAAGCCTAAGGGAAAAGATAATGGCCAAATGATTGTGAGCTAGGCCAAAGAGAGGAACACATGTTTCTGAGTAGAATTGTAGGTGAAAATTTGTGGAATGAAATAGAATTTCATGTATTTATGTTCACGAAATGTCTTTGTTCAAATATAGAAGAATTCTAGTCTAGTTTTGAAATCTAGAATTAGCAAAACTATAGAGCCTATGTCTAATTTGTGGTTAAAGTAGAAGAGATTAAATATCTCTATGAAGTCTGAAAATAATGATAGATTTGTTGATTAATATATCATGTCGAAAATAAATCTTGTACAACGATTAAGACAATTTGAATTAAGTGAACCAGGTGAATAACTTAGTACATGCATAGATATTTTGTGAATTTCAATGACAACCATCTACAACTGTCAAAGAGATAAGGTGTATGTGCACCTTGATTTCAATAGTGCATTGACATCCCAAAAGTAGTGAAGTTAAAACTTACAAGAAAATTGGATTGGAGATAATTTATGGTTAAGTGGATCAAGATAAGAATCATATACATGTGTAATTTACTATGTGTGGATTAGAAGGATTTTTGCATGATTAAATCTTTGTATAATAAGCGAGAAGACTCAAATCAGTAATATAGCATATTGGATGGTAAATCAAACTTGGGTAGTTGGTAGTGAAATAGAGAAGATACAATGGTAAGTCGCCCATGCATTTAAATGCTTGTGAGAATCCATTATACAATTGAATTGATTGATTTTTTTGGATGTCTTGCATTGTTCCTTGTGAGAGATGCCTTTCAAAAATATTGTTAACAACGAAAGTGAAAATATTGCATGCACAGGCTCAGATTCTTGCAATCGTGCACCATGCTAAATGGAGAGATAAACAAAACCAATAGTTTATAAACACCTCGCCATAAAAGAGTTAGTTTTTCCTTGTGCAACCTTTATTCATCAAGAGGGAGGTAATTAGCATCCATTATTCAAGAATTCGTCATGGAGATTGTTGGAGGAGCCAAGTAGCTAGTTGTTTACACAATATTCACCACTGCCATAACAGAGAGTCATAATTTTTGCTACAAGTAATTTTAATAAGAAATATATTATTAGGGTATTAAAGATATGCGATACATAAGTGATTTCTTAAAGAATTTCGTTTTGGAAGTTTTTATCTTGGTGATAAATTTTTTATTAGGTTGAAGTTGTTTGGTGTTTTTAAAGGGTACACTCCAAATATTATAGCCACCATTGGATTGATATACAAAAGGAAATGTTCCTGCAAAATTTTCTTCGTTATTTTATGGGTAAAGTGTTTTTTTTAATCAACACTTTACCTATTCCTTGATAAATTTATGATGCAGGAGCATTAGAGCTTCACAAAACCATTAAGCGTTTCGAAGAAAATCTCCAAAAGGAGTTCAATATTGCAAAGGAATTATTATTATGTTGATAGTGTTGGACCTGCCAACATTCAGGGGGTCTCCCCGATATGAAGTCCCAATTAGACCTCATACCATTTGGAATAGGAGCTCCATCCAGAGTATGACTTGGTTGTCAAAATAGTACGTTTTAGTGTTATGCCTTGGCTGTAATAATGAATAGAATGATGTATTCATTACATTGGTGAAACACGTGTATCTTTGTGAAGGGTCAAATGCAATGCGTGAAAGTTTCTAACATAATGAAGGAAAAGTGAGTGAGCCCCTTAGAAGCCTATAATAGTATGCAACTTGAAAGGAACACATAAGCATAAAAAATGATCACAAGTTAGCATATAAAATAGTTCACAAGTTAGCCATGATGGAAATATCCAACATTACGCATTCAATAAGGTCGATACTAATGCAAACGAAATAGTTCATAAGCGTTAGCATGAATAAAATAACATATATTACAAATAGAACAAGAATAGTCATACTATATTAATAACATATACATGAAAATGTGTTGGCTCTGAGCTTTTATTAAAGTGAAATTCCAAATCATACATATACAATTGAGAAAGAACTAGTCCCAATAGTGGAACATGAAGCCAACACTTTCTCCTCCAAAGAAAGATACTCCCTTTATGTTAGGGAGGAGCCAAGGCTCTCAAAAAAACTCCCAAGCTTCTGGTCCTAAGCCAAAATCCCAACCAAAATCCCTTTACATGACTGGTGAGGGTATATTTATAACAAAAAGGGTGACTATTCATCTCCTTTTGTGACTCTTTGACTTCCCTCATGATTGTTTGACTTCCTTCAAACATGACCTTTAGATCTTATTCCAAAATGACTCTTCACATTCCACAATTGAACTTGGAATTTCACTTACAATTAATTACAAAAAAAATATTACAATATTACTCATACCCATGTAAAACAAAATTGGGTAGAGTAAACTAGACAACCTAGTAAGACAAAACAAGTTAAGCATGAGTTTCGGGATACTCCAACCCAACCACTTCAACTTGTAGTTTCTCGGTCACATAGTGGTGCCAAGATTTTTTTCTGTGCGATGAATTCCCCAAATTGTGCAATGGGATCATGATGGAATTAGACTCTAGCCTCCATTGCATCCGAGTCCAGTGATTTGGAACCGGTCTAAATTTCCTTCTTCAGTAGGAGCTACATAGTTTTGATCTAGACATGGCTACCAATGTACTTCTACATATGATTCCTATTCACCTCTAGATCTTCCTTAGTAGCAATCTGCCTAAGCTACTACAAGTATTATTTAACCTCCTTCTTGACCTGATTCTTGCTATTGGCCTCAGTGAGTGAGCCAACCGAAGGGATCTTGTGTGATTTCACCATGAAATCCATGCTATTGTATATTTTTGCACATGAGGCCTAAATGTTGGCGATGAATGAGGTGAGATATTTGTTACTCTGGATGATCATCTGAACCTATGCTTTCTTAAACTCTGCTTGTTGCATTTTTTTCTTTACCAATTCAGACAGTGCCTCTTTGTGTGGCATTGATCACTCATTCATGGCAACACTGGTTATATGGACAACCTTGAGAGCTTTAGCATTATCTTTGCACTTCTATTGCATGTCGTGCAAGAATAAAACTGCTTTATGCATGGTGACAAGATCGCCATAAATGCTCCACATACTCTCTCCCAATGCTGATATTTCACTAAGTATGGCTGCCTTCAATTCTTCTAGATATACGTGTGTGGGAACCGCTTTCCAGACCTCTTCTTGGAGCTTCTCATTTTTTTACCTTGCAGGTTACAAGTTCAAATCCTTTTTCTATTCTCGGCCATGAGATACTCTGTGTTTGACTTGGTAGCACCTACGAAGGCCAAGTTGGTTGCAACAAATGGATTCTGGATTTCTCCTATTATCGATCATAATCAATATTTTTCTAATGAATGCAGGAGATGTAAGATTTCCCAAAAAAATGTTTCTTTCTCAATTTTACAATATTCTTCTGAAGCTAATTGTAATTTAGATTGTAAATATCCATGACTCAACCATCATCAAGAGGAACAATTTTCTTTTCTTCTCTTGGATCTTTCTATGCTGTCAAAGGATGGGGAGACTGAATGGTGACCTGCAAAGTGCTTAGCATAAGATCAAAATCTTGGTTTAGTAGCTCCAATTCCACCTCCATGTCCTAAATTACAATTAGTTCTTCAATTTCTTGAGCAATTTACCTCTCCTACAATTGTTTTCTCTCTTCTTCTAGTAGCCAATTATGCTCTTGTTCTTTGGTCTATTTCCATGTTACTTCGTCTTCTTTTATTATGTGCCTTTCTTCTTCTTCTTGTTTCTGCCTTTCTTCTTATAATATTTTTTTCTCTTCTTCTTCTTTTTGCTTCATTGCTTCTTCTCGCTTCCTTTATTTCCTCCTCTTTTCTGCTGCTATGGCTACCTTTAGGTTAATTGGATCTTCTTTCATCTTGCGACTCTACTCTTCCACTGGACTATGTATAACCTTCCCCTTTCCCTTTTTACGCACTGGGTTGTGATTTCCTACTATTATTGCCTATAAAGTGACTTCCTTCTGAGGAGTAACATGTGATGTTCCTGCAAAGATGACTGGTTCATGGACTTGGAGGTATTGTAACAATTCTTCATCTTTTCCTCCTTGAGCCTGTAAACTTTCCCACTTCGTTATTGGAAATGAATCCTTGCATAATGTTATTAATTAAAATTCCTGGGATCATACATATTGAATTCCAAATGACCGAATGTTAATTTGTCTATCTCCTTACCTTCAGCATTTGAAACTTTCAAATTATTGATCTCATACAATTTGATTTACAAAGGAAGAATGAACCAAGGTGTTTTCTTCTTCCTATGTAAAACTCTTGATAATCCTGTGGAAAAATGATAAGAAACTTCTTGCATGACCAACTTGTTGGTGGCATACCTTGGTAGAAGATGTGTAGATTTATGTCCACCAAACACAATGAGGAAACTTCCATCCTGTCAGGCAAACCAATCTCGTAATTCTGACACTGCTTTCATTGCCTCGGGGGGCATGAAAGGTGGATCTTCCTCAAAGGATAACTTGTACAATGAAATGAGGAAGTGATCAGTCAAATTTTCCATTACTTCCTTGTAGTTTCACTTCGAAAGAAACTTGCATTAAATGTGAACGACAGTGTCTCTTGGTGACCAGGTCCAATTAATGATAGGAAATTAATTCTAAGCACATATTGCATCCAACAAATATGCATACATGTATAATTTGGCTTGTTTACCCTTGGGAGGGTTATTATCATTAGCCACATGATTTTTAAACTATTGAGCCATCAAATCCAATCAGTTGAATGATTTTCCGTCATTCACAACCTGGTCAATCAAGAATTCCCGACATTCTTGAAATGTCTTAATACTTTTTTGACCATAGATGTGAAAACATAAGAATATCAAGTAATGATAATCCTTCCTGAGATATTTGGTCCTGTAAGTGTTGTTGGGTGTTTAACAGAATTTGGAAGGCTCTTTGACCCAACCATTGTTGACATCCTTTGTGCTCAAGTAGTTAGTGACTATGTAAAAGTGGGAATCCATGTATGATTCTAGCATCAATAAATGATACATAAGGTATTAATCATGTGCCAGGAAAGAGGAAAGCCAAGGCTAAGGGAAGAGAACAACCTCATGAATTGTTCATTGCACAGTCTCAACAATCAAGGGAGAGGCTTGAGGGTTGAGACTATGTAATGTGCAGTCTCAGCCTCAAAAGATTGAGGGAGAGACTATGCATTGCACAGTATCAGTGGAAAAGGGCAAGGGTTGAGCCCTGAAATTGTACACTGTGTAGTCTCAGAGGCCATGCATGAGGTTTGAGCCTTGGAGTTACGAAATGCACAGTCGAACATGGAAACTACTGGCCAAGTAAAGGGAAATTTTTCCCAAGAAAGAGATGGGAAAGTTGAAAATATGAGTGATAGTGAAAGTAAGAGTGCAGATATAACTAAGGGAAAGATAGATAAGTGAAAATAAAGTGAAAAATATCAACATACAAAAGGAAAAACAACATGCATAGGGAGTCACCGAAATGTCAACCACTAATGGTTAAAATCAAGAAGCTGATGCGACACTTGTAAAAAGTGAATGATGGACCGAACCAACACCTGTAAATTGTAATATAATTTAAAACACCAACAACTATGAAAATAAATAAGAAAAATAGCACTCACATACATGAAATGATAGAAAGAGCAAGAAAAGATGATAAAAGAAAGACCCACCTGGAAAAGCATTGCAAACTCCACTGAAGGCTCCTTGAGCTCCTTAGGAAAGCTAGAGCTCCAAGATCGAATGTGAAAATGAGATCTAGGGGAATTTATTTTATAGATCTAGATGGGATAGGGTTTATGACGTGTATGCATAAAATCAAGGAAAAAGTGACACATGGAAGAAAGTAAAAAATAGTAACTTGTGAGAAACTGACCATTCACACAATCAAGAAGGATTTCACAATTCCCAACCACAAGGGACTAAGCAACTCCTTGGCTCAGTGAATTGTGCAGTTTCTGAAGGCAGGGGAAGATTTTTTTCAGTTCATGATGTCAAGGCTAGCCTACCTCTTTAGATTGCGCAATTCAGATCCTCAAGGCTGGATTGCCTTCCAAGATTGCACAATTTCTGAAGGGAAGACTGACCAAGCTATAAGGTCAAAACAAGATATGCCTTGTGTTTAAAAAGGTTCATATCAGGATCAAAACAAGACATCACAAGTGTTGCATGAAGTGATAAGTCTTAACATAGCATGAATACTTGACGATGGTGAATCATGGGCTCTTGTGGGAA
>APFE031104783.1:0-17466 GCA_000404065.3 Pinus taeda
TCCTTGACTTTCATGTTAAATATGTTTTATAATATTGGATATTCAGGTGCTATTTAATCGTTTGCCTTGTTTTTGCTTACAGGTTTGCGACAAAGGAACTTACTTGGATCAAAGGAGCGAAGGCATCTCCGAACTTGCGTTGGACATGAGGTAGCCCCTTAAACACATTTGTTTGCCATTACTTATAAAGCGCATTTAGAGAAAGATAGTGTTTGGTTGGTTTGTTTGTCATTAGGTCTTCATTAGATTCTCGGAAGGTCTGTCTTGTCCGCAAGAATGACTAATTCCACGTGACACATGGGGCACTTTTGTGACTAAGGCGTATTTGTTTAGGCTTGTGGTATAAGCTATTCATAGTGGGATATTTGTGGAATCAATTCTTGTGTTGAAAGGAAATGATGTGTAGTTCAAAGGTAGAGATCGAGAAACTCAGTGGGCAAAGTTTTGAGTTGTGGAAGCTTAAAATGGAAGATCTATTGCTAAAGAAAAATTAGTGTATTTTTGTGGATCCAAGTAATGAATTGATAAGGATGTCAATGGAAGCTTGGAAAAAGTTGGATAAAAAGGAAAAGGGAATTGAGTACGATTATATTTCTCAAATTTGGTATTATTGAAAGTTTTAAGAGAATATATAGTGAAGGAATCATGGAACTATTTATAGGCTATATACAAATCTAAATCCTTGGTAACAAATTTTTCTTCTGGGAAAACAAAAATGTACAACCTTATAGTAAAGGACAAAGACTCGATGACAAAGCATATGAACTTTTTCAATACTACGGTAAGTCAACTATTGTCTATTAATATTTATATTTTTTACAAAAATAGGTATATCAATTTGTTGTGTTCTTTACTAGACTCATGGGATAGTTTGGTTGTTTCCATAGGTAGTAATGCAACTACTTTAAGTTTTGATGAAGTAGTCTCCTCATTATTAGATGAGATGAGTTGAAAAACATGGAAAGTCATAACATAGATACCTTGTATGTAAGAGGACACTTCAAAAATATGATAAAAATAAGTCCACTAGTGGGATAAATAAATCTCGAGGAATATCTAAATCTCAAGGAAAAGTTGTAAAGGTATGTTAGAGATGTGGGAAAGAAGGGCATTACAAGAAGGATTCTAGATCCTAAATTATTGAGAAAGACAAGGGATATGATAATGATCCCTATACAAAAGAAAAATACTCCTAGGATGAAAGAGGGGATTTGTAGTTGGCTTCTTCAAGTAAAAATGTAGATCATGGGCCATGGTTGATTAACTCACGTGCATTCTTTCATTTAACTCCTAATAGGGAGTGGTTTTTCGAGTATGAAAGATATGATAGAGATGATTATTTACTAGAATATGACTTGTCAATGAAAATTGTAGGATCAGGGAATGTAAAGTTAATCACATGGATGGAAGTATTAAAACACTCCCTCATGTTCTACACATCCTAGGATTGGATGAAAAATTGATTCTTGTGAGTAAGATGAGAAATATCGGTGTAAAACCAATGTTTGAAAGGGAAACCTGTAGGACATGTTGGGCTCCAAACTTGCATTTTTACCTCCATTTTTACTCTCTCTCACTCCTTTGTACCATTTAATTTCATTAATCACCCTAAATGCATAAGGTAAATCCTCTTTGATTGCTTTCACAGAATGTTCAATTAATAAATTAATAGTTATGGAGAATTTGCCTATGTAAGTTACTAACCTTGCCATTTCTGCAGATCTGGTGGTAAAAGGTTACGGGTGCAACACAAAAGAAAATTCTGAGTTTCCAGTATCATTTCAGCAAGTGCTGTAACAACATCACAAATTTGGGCCTACTCCAGACCTTTCTTGTCTTTCTCTCAGCAACTAATTGGCCATTGTAACAATTGTATAATGATAGAACAATAGCTACCATCTTGAGAAATAGTTTTCTCTTTGTATTGTATAAGAAGGGTTTCAATGCTGTGAACCAAGGTTAGTTATGTAAGACATTGACAATGTAACATAAGACTGTTAAGTTAATTGAATGCGATTTATTTTGCCATTCTTTCTGTAAGTTGTGAATCCATTGCAGCCCTGGATAGAGAGTTGGGCCCAATCATCTAATCAGGTGCTGCATTATTTTCGTGTGTTGATATTTCATATGTGTGAGTTATTTGATTGATGTTACAGTATTTTAGTTAATTGTTGTGAATGCTTTTTATAGTTCTGCAATTAATTCTTAATTGCTGTCACAATGACTCTTTTTTTAATTTAGTTGTTGACTCTAAGATTAGTTATTGATTATGGCATTGCTACCTGCGTATATTTTTCACATTGCCTTGAAACAAATTACACACCCAGATTGATAAATTAAATGTGGAAAGGCGTTGAATAGGTATTCACACTCGGACACCAACATTTTGGTGCCATTTCCGGGGAGGCTAACAAGGCGCAAGAACACGATATACACTGATCTTTGGATCAATATCTCGTCTTAGGGAGGGAATTTATTTCCCTCCTCTGAACGTGTTTTGTTTTGTTTATTTTTTGTTTTGATGATTCTGTAGAAATCACTCTCTCACTATGGGGAGGGAATTGTTTCCCTGCTCTAGATCCTGAGCCTTAGTTGTTTTCTTTGGGTTTTCTTTCATTTTATTTTTGATTTTTATATAGGGGACACTCTCTTGTCCCGGGGAGGGAAAGAGTTTCCTCACCCTTCTCTAGTTCCTGAGTTCTAGTTTTTTTTTGCCAGTTTTTTTTTTAAATCATCCTCTCGTCCTGGGGAGGGAAAAGAGTTTCCTCGCCCTACTCCAGGTCTTGAGCTGTGAAATTTTAATTTTTTCTTTCCAATAAGTGTATGAAAAAGGGTTCGAATAAGAGGAGAAGAGGTGGACCCCAGAGGAAAGGAAGGAAAGATTTGGGGAGGAATACCTATATCTAGGAAATTATTACAAAATTTGCATTATAAGCCTCTTCGCGAACTGCTGCTAAGGTGAGGGTTCCCACAAGATCTGAAGGAAATTCCATGGAACAACCTATACAGCCTCCAAAGTTGGAAGTATCCCTTTCAACAGGTGTAGGAGAAACAGGAAACAGAGCATCAGAGAAAGCAAAGACACTTCCTCTTGTATCAGACAGGGAGGAGGTAGCCATGAGAGGGTCAGAAGAAGAAATCCACTCAAGGATTGAGGAAAGAAGTTTCAAAGGATTCTCTTCACCTCATGATCAGTGGAGTGCTATTGAATATTCGCAACCACCAGTCATTACAGAACAAGAACCTATTGAAGTTCCAAGCAAGTATTGGAGGATATTTATGGCACCCACAACATCTTCAATTGATTTCCCAATTTGGAAATTACGAGCGATGCACCAATGAAGCATATTCCACTGACCGCACTACCAAACTTCCATGGGCTTTCCACGGAGGATCCATACACTTTCCTATTTTAGTTTGATATCGTTTGCAGAGGGTATGACTATGTCAATGATGCTCAAAAGTTGAAAATTTTTCCTACTACATTAAAAGGGACAACATTGTGATGGTTCATGGGTTTAGGGGGGAAACCCTTTTCTACCTGGGATGAGATGAAGAAGACCTTCCTCGAGAAATATCAGGATTATTGTAAATCCTGGGACATTAAGGAAGAAATTTTCAAGTTTATGTAGAAGGAGGATGAAAATATGGAGGACTATGTAGAGCGCTTTAAGTACACTCTCCATAGGTCTGGCCACAGTGACTTGGATAAGGATATTTTGAAAATTATTTTTCTTCGGGCACTGAGGGAAGAGTCTTTGGAGTTGTTAAACATAGTAGGAAAATGAGATATATCTAAGGAAGACTTTGACACCATCTGTGAACTTTGTATTCAATGTTCAAGAGGGGCTACAAGTAATAAACAAGGAATCCAAACTTTCAAAGCATCAAGTGGGGGAATCACAAAAGCAGAAATTGGGAACCTACTAGATAATTTGAAAACTAAGATCCTAAGTACATTATCCTCCCATATGGATACATTATAGAAAAAGTAGAAGCAGTTGGAGTTGGAAACAATGATGGCTATTTTTTGCCCATGGTGTAGAAAGAAATACCCACTGAAGGAGTGTAGACACTATAGAAAAATGTGCTATTTGTGAGAAGAACCACTCCACCGGTGCATGTCCATCACTTCTAGCACTAAAAGTAGTATTTCAGGGAAAAAATGAAGAACTAGATCAGCTATGCTTTATGGGATCCAAGAAACCATGGTAGCCACAGTCATCAAGCCTAAATCCATGTACGTCTCAGGATCCTTTTCAATATTATAACATGAATCCTCAGTCAGTTCCTTTTTGGCCTTAGTATTATAATTACCCACCTTGGCAACCATGGTGTCCTCAACCTAATTCAAGTTCTTCATTGTCTCAAAGTTGGCGTAGTCTTGTTTCCCCTGCTGGTCAATTTCCTCAACCTACACAACAACAATAGTTACAACTGCCCTCTAACATTCCCTCCAATAATACTCCTCTCCGACATCAACTTCCTATTCAGCCAAACCCAAATCCAAACAATAAGGGTGCTCAACAAGCAAACACCCTCAACATTCCTTCGTACAACATTTCTGCCGCAGGGTTTAATGAGATAAATCTGCGATTTGGTCGGGTAGTAAATTCTCCTACATCTCCAGTTATCATTGAACATCGTGATGATGAGAATCCAGAGTCTCAAGTAGTCAGGGATGAGACAACCCAACCATCTATGGAACATTCTCCTTCTCATTTGATTGTTACTCAGGCATGTCAAACCAATCCTCCTTCTCCCAAATGATTAACCTTGAGCAAACCATTCCCTCAACCAGAATTCGATCTTTAAGGAGAATTGCCAAATTTGTTTGTTAAAATTCCCCTACTTCAGGCTATGAAAGATGTACCTATTTATGCTAAAAGTATTGGAGAATATTGTTCTACGAGACCTGGGAAGAGAAAAAAAGATCCACTTACAATTCATGTTATGGGGAGATTATCAGACATTATGCTGGGAAAGGCTATGCCTGTAAAATATGAGGATCTTGGGAAGCCAATTCTAATAGTTCAAATTAATGGGGTAGATATTCCGAATGTACCAGTAGATTTGGGCACTGCTATTCATGTAATCACTTCTGAAACCATGCGTACACTGGGATTACGTGGCCTTAAGCCAACCCCTACAGTATTAAAATTAGTTTAAAGATATACAATCAGACCAATAGGGAAATTGAAAGACATAACGATTTCAGTGGACTTTTGGCACTACCGCGTTGATCTCCTAGTATTTCGTATGCAGTCCCCAGCTGGTGTTCATCCCCATATTTTGGGACGCCCGTGGCTTGCAACCGTTGATGCCTATATTGGATGTCGATCAGGAAACATGATAATATATAATGGGGAAAATACGAAAAATCTTATTCTTTATCCCCCTGCAGAGCCTAGCTTGCAGAAAAATCCCAAGCAAAACTCTTTGTCCTTGGATGGCATCGAAATTAAAAAATAGGAACTTCTGCTAGTGTTTACCATGGGGCAAGCCCTTTGCTTTAAAAATGAGACAGAGGATGATATTATCAACACTTTTACTAGTAACCCTCATGCTGTTGCAGATCCAACTCGACATTTTTTGGAATCAGTCATGAGCTGTGAGATATAGGAAACTATAAGATCAGAAACCAAAGGTGAATACATACCTATAACAACACTTTCTGACAACATACTGGTGGAGATTGAGCCAGGGAAGACATTGAATATCAACAAAAATCTTTCATCGGCCCAAATAGAACAACTCCTTAAGATCCTTCGAGAATAGAAAGAAGATTTCGCTTGGGAATATATTGATATGAAAGGTATCCCTTCCGATTTGTGTACTCATCATATTTACATCAATGAATATTGTCGACCTATAAGGAAACCTCAAAAAAGGATGAACCCTGCTTTGAAGAACATTGCCAAGGAGGAGCTTCAGAAGTTATTGGATGCAGGATTTATTTACCTAATCTCGGACAGCCAGTGGGTATCCCCACTGGTCATTGTTCCTAAAAGGAATGGTAAATGGCGGACTTATGTAGACTATATGGAGATGAATAAAGCAACCCTGAAAGATCATTTTCCTCTGCCATTTATCAACCAAGTCCTTGATACCCTGGCCGGAAAGAAGTTCTTCTCTTTCTTGGATGGGTTTAGCAGGTATAATCAAATCCAAATAGCTCTTGAGGATCAGGACAAGACTACCTGTACATGCCCTTGGGGGACATTCTCTTACCGATTCCTTCTGTTTGGTCTTTGTAATGTGCCTGCCACCTTTAAGAGGGAAATATTGGGGATTTTTTCTGATTTACTCAATGGCAGTGGTGAAATTTACATGGATTATTTCACGCCAGATGGGGGGTCATTCGAAGAAGGATTGGAAAACTTGGAGAACATTCTTAAAAGGTGTAAACAAATGCATGTTTCTCTGAGTACAATAAAATTTTATATGATGAGAGAAGAGGGAGTAGTGCTGGGACATTTACTTTCAGCTATTGGGATACAAGTTGATCTTGCCATGGTAAAGGTAATTTTGCGTTTTCCTATGCCTAAGACACCGAATCAAGTACACAGTTTTATTGGTTACACTAACTACTATAGGCGTTTTATAGAAAATTATTCTAAAAATGCATTTCCACTTTTTCAGGTGTTAACTAAAGATGCAAAATTTTTATGGATGGATGATTGTGAAGTAGCTTTTGAAGAGATTAAAGAGAAAATATGCTAAGCTCCAATCTTACATGGTCCCAACTGGGAACTTCTGTTTCATATCCATGCAGATGCCTCTCAAACGGTTGTGGGGGCAGTGTTGGGACATCAAGAGGAGAATAAGTCATATGTGGTCTATTACATCAACAAGAATTTAACATCTGCTGAGGTAAACTATACGGTAACCGAGAAGGAGTTCTTGTCTGTTATATATGTTGTTAATAAATTTTGACACTATATTATTGGGTATCCTACTTTTTTGCACACTGACCACGCAACAATTAGGTATTTGATGAACAAACCTATAACTCCTGGGCATATAACAAGGTGGTTGTTATTGCTTCAAGAATTTGATATCACCATTATAGATAAACTAAGAAAGAATAATGTAGTTGCTGATTTTCTCTCTAGATTAAATGCTGATAATGAAGGAGAACATGTAGAAGATATCTTTCCAGACGAACATTTGTTTGCAATTTCTACTAATACCCATTGGTATGCAGATATTTCTAACTATTTGGCTACAGGAAAAGTACCTCAAAATTTGTCATAGAGGGAACAACGAAGGATTATTCATCATAGTGCTCGTTACTCATGGATAGCAAGATATCTCTTTTATACAGGGGGCGATCAACAAATTTGTCGTTGTGTAGCAGAAAGTGACATCTATGAGGTTTTGAGAGCTGCTCATGATGGCCCTTGTGGGGGGAATTTTGCAGAAAAATGAACTAACCACAAGGTGTTACAGATGGGATATTATTGGTCATCTATCTTCAACGATGCACAAAACTATGTTCAAAGATGCAATAACTTCCAACAAATGGGTCAACCTGGTCACTCATATGGAATACCATTACAACCACATGTAATTCTTGAGCCTTTTGAAAGATGGGCCATTGATTTTGTGGGTCCATTTAACCCACCTTCACATCAGAAAGTCCAAATTTTAGTCTACACAGATTATGTGACAAAGTGGGTGGAAGCCAAGGTTGTAACAAAAGCAATAGAGCAGGTTGTCTCAAACTTTCTATTTGAAGAAATATTTGCCAGCTATGGTACTCTGAGAGAGATAATTTCAAATGGAGGAGCATAGTTCACATCACACATGATAGCAAAGATTATGGAAAATATGGGATCAAACATAGGATACCAACTCCATATCATCCTCAGGCGAATGGTCAAATGGAGAGCACAAACAAAGTATTGGAAAACATTTTCACCAAGACCATGGCAAATCATCATCAGGATTAGGCTGAAAAACTTCCTAAAGCTCTTTTGGCATATAGAACAACATGGGGAAACACGACAACATTTTCACCATTTGAACGTGTCTATGGCCAATCCCCATTGTTCCTGGTAGAATTCGAAATCAGTACGCTCATAACGGCTCTAAAAGTTGGATTGGATCCTTCAGAAGCCTAGAAACACCAGCTGGAACAATTGAATGAGCTGAATGAAATTTTTTTAATGGATGTCTAGAGAACTACTGCCATACAATAGTAGAGAGCAAAATGAAACGATAAATTTATTAAAAATAAGGTGTTTCAGAAAGGGGTTGGGCATTACTGTATGATTCCTGCTTTAAGTATTTTAAAGGAAAGCTTCGCTCACGATGGCCGGGACCATATGATATTGAAGCAGTATTTGACAATGGGACTGTTAGATTGGTTACAATCAATGATTCCCATGTTTCTTTCATTGTAAATGGACATCGACTTAGACTCTACCGTCGCCCAGCCTCCAAAGAAGCCTTCATCAAACAACTTTCTAAAAAATATGGATTGAAGGTTGTTGGTGTAGAGGATACCTCCTATGCACCCTTAAACTAATACACACACACACACACAAATATAAATAAAATGTTGTTACTACTCACTTGTTGTCTTTTTGCAGGGGCTACTATCAAGGCACAATAATGGAGGAGTTGAAAATTTTCTTGAGTAATTGGGACAGTCACTCCACTAATACTGATCTTCTTGAGAAATTTTCTAAGTATTTAGTGTTGTTACTCCTTGGGTGTTCTTACTCCTCGATTGTTCTTACTTGTTGGGTGTTGTTACTCCTCAGTTGTTGTTAATCCTCGGTTGTTGTTACTCCTCGGTTGTTGTTACTTTGCCGATGATGTTACTCCATCGATGCTGTTATTTCGCCATTGCTATTACTCCACCAATGTTGTTACTTCGTCATTGTTGTTACTTCGCCATTGTTGTTACTCTGCCAATTGTTAGGTAGGTCGCCAGGTACGTATCCATTGAATTTTACGGATTTAATTAAATATTCTGTGGAGAAGACATTGACATGTCATGGAAAATTATTTATAAGTTGGGGGGGTGTTGTCATAATTAAACAATGATGTAATCAAAACCACACTAATGATTGAACCACTACCATCATTAAAACTTGTGCGATGGTATGCTCCATGATTTCCATCATTATACTGCATCATCATTGGCATGCATCAGGATTTGAAATATGTACCTTTTTATTTAATACACAGTAACTACCATACCATTCACCACATCCACCATGATTCTCTCCATTTCCTAAGAAGTTTCCCACCTTTTTACCATCGTTCCACCTTATTCATTTTTTTACAATGCTCTTACTGCAAGAAGTTGATCATTGTCACTCTTCCCAATGGTCTACTACATCCAAAGTGCTATTACAGTTTCTACAGGATGGGTGGACTAGCTGTGCATCATGAACCCAAGGATACAACCCTGGTCCGTGGTAATGTAGATGTGTGGCAAGTCTTTGTAGAGGCAGGATGTGATGTTTATTTCAACAGAATGCGGGGGTTCGATGAGGGGATCATAGTGGAATTCACAATGAATTTGGACAAGAATTTCTTGCGGGTTAGAGGATTAGAAATCCCTGTCACAGAGGAGGCATTTGCAAAATTTAGTGGGTTAACACAGTAGGGGTAGAAGTGGTTCTTAAGGAAGGCTCCATTGCCCAAGTTCCTAGAATTATTTTTGCATGCTAGAGAAAGCGTTGTTCTAAGGGGAAGGGGGTATGATCGAAAGTCCTTGCTGCATCCATGGGGTGAAGTAGAAGGCTTTGTTATCAAATATATAACTTGCGAGGGGTGGTTTACTACCTTGTTCAAATACCACTTCAAAATTCTAGCCCACCTTCGATTTCCACGGGCACAAGTTCTTTCTCTGAACATGCTTTTCTTCTTGATGAAGAGTCTTCAACTTATGGTGCAGTTCACTCGATGTTCACGCCAAGTGATGGTGGTCCTCACAAATCATGGACTGGTTTGACTACTGGTCATGCATGCAGTGACCCAATTGCAAGTACCTTGGATGCAATTCCTCGGAATGACAAAGGAGGAAGTGGTAGCTATTATAGCTGCTATAGTGGAAGAGCTCGAGGAATTGAAGGGGTAAGAATCATCATCTCTTGCTCGTACAATAGGAGAGGAAGAAGAGCTCGAGGAAGAACCAACATCTCCTGCTGGCACAACAAGAGATGAAGAAGATCCCGAGGAAGAACCAGCATCTCATATTGGTACAACAAGAGAGGAAGAAGATCCTGAGGAAGAACCAGCATCTCCTGCTGGTACAACATAAGAAGAAGGAGAGGAGCTTGAGGAAATGGATAAAGAAGAAGAGGAATCAAAAGGAATGGAAATGGAAGAGGAAGAAGCAGTTGGTAACACAATTGAGGTTGTCACACAAGAACCAACCCCGGTTGTGGAACCTGTCAATGCATAAATGGAAATGGAAGTGGAATAAGCGGTTGGTAACACAATCGAGGCTGTCACACAAGAACTAGCACTAGATGTGGAACCGATTAATATAGAAATGGAAGTGGAAGAAGCTGTGAAACCTGTTAGTATAGAGTTTGAGGTGGAAGAAACTGTGGAACCTGTTATTGTAGACATGGAATAGAAGTGGGAGAAGTAGTTGGTGACACAATTGAGGCTGCCACAGAAGAACCAACCTCATCTGTGGAGCCTATTATTGCAAAAATGGAAGTCGAGGAAGATTGGTGATATAGTCGAGACTGTCACACAAGAACCATCCTCGCCTATGGAATCTATTGATGGGGCTACGAAGGCAATGGATGAAGTTGATGCTATTTTGCAGGAATCAACTTTTATTAATGAAGCACAAGGAGAGGAAGTTCCAATGAAAGAGCTGGAAAGTGATGTTGTTACACTAGGACCAACACCACTTGCCCAAATAAACGTGGATGTTGAAATGAGTGGGGGTGCTACATAAGAACCACCACCAACTTAGTCTGGACAAGAAAATGTGGAAGAGGTGGATCCTGAGGTTGATGTTGTTCCACAAGAACCAACATTGACTGTAGGAAAAGAGGCACCACACAAAGAAGGCTCAGCCTAATTGAGGGATGAAGGAGAAGAAGCAAGAAAATTAAAAGTAGCAGGTGGGACTGGTATCGACGAAGCAAAGGATATTGTCCACTCTCTGTTTCATGCCACAATGCCAAGAGGAGCAAGGAAGGTTTGTTCCTCCTGAGATTCCACAGAGGAAATTGTTGTTCCTCCCATATTAAAGTACGTCGGCCCAAAGGAGGGCGCAACCGTTGTTGGCTCATTACTTGAGGATTCCCAGTAGGGGCCTCCTGAAGAACAAGTCGAGGAAGTAATTTTGACAACAGGATTGGAGCAAGGGGAGATCACTGAAGGCACTTTCCAGGCAACAGAAATTCCCGAATTGAGACAAGTTGAGGAGGAAAGTGTTCCTGAGGATAGGAAACCAAGTAAGGAAGACTTGATGAAGGAACCAACTGATGCCTTGGAAGGCAATCCACCACCTCCTGAACCAGCTGTGGGGATGGGAAATGAATTCACTATTAAACAAGAGTGGGTGGAATAGTATGAGAGGAGAAGACCACCTCTCAAGGAGAGGTATCAAGTTCAATTTGGAGGGACCATGTGGTTAAAAATGGAGGTTCGGAAGCTGCGAAAGCAGGTATCTTGGCTGAAAAGGAAGGTAAATAAATATAAACGGAAGGCTGTAAGGCCCAAGGTCAAAGTTTCCTCAACAGCTGTACAAATCGAAAATCTTCCCACAACTGCTGCTGCTACACAGATTGGTCCTATAGAATGGTTGTTTAAGGTCCAAGAATTCTTCTTAGCTGGTGAAATTCAAATATGGCAATATTTCATGAATGAACAAAGGAAGGAGATAACGAGGGTTCGAGAATGAGCCATTGTGATTATCACTGAATATATAGACTAGTTGGGTAAAGAAAAGAAGAGGCAAGAGAAACAACATACAAAGATAAGGGATTTAGAAGGGCAGATACAAGTATTGAATGAAAAATAACATATATTTACCCTAGTGCAACAAGTAATGTCCTGTCGACCCCATGCCCATAGTTATGCTTTGTTTCTTTAGGGGCATTTCTTTTTCTTCCCCCTGGAAAGCATATACAAAGAGATCAACCACGAGATCGAAGACCCGATACAATTCCTGCGTATTATAAGAATCCATGATATCGTGAACTAGCATTTTATGTGTGAGCTCTACATGAGGCACCCAATTTTGCACGAGAATTAGAAAGGGTGCCAATAGATTTAACCATTTATCTATGGCGTTTGCATCTATCAGGCCTTCGAATATGGGAATAGTGAAGTTAAATTGTACCTTAAAAGGAGTGGAACCTCCACAGTGGTTGTTGTATTAATATGCATCTCCTGTGGATAGTCGCTGAAGGATCTAGGTAAAGTTATCCATCATCGCGTCCCTCTGTCATTCTAGGGCTTCCTCGAGCAACATTTTGAAAGGATATCCTACCCCTCATCTTTCTTTTCTTCCTCCGTAGGAGGTAATCAGGTTTTACAAGGCTAATCTTGTAATGGTTCAACTAGATCAAGCCCTAACTCCTTATACATTGACCTCCATGGGGACATGTAAAGAAAAACAGAGAAAGAGAAAACCTCTATGATACCAATGATTCAAACTTAAATAGGAACACAACAACTTATATATATAATCATAAACACAGAGATGTAGCCAAAAAACAATTCATTTCATTAATATAAAAATACTGTACTATTCTTACAAAAATAATGGAAATAAGATAGCTCGGGCAATGCTAGCTTATCTCTGAGAAGAGATGTGGCGGCTACATGCCTCTGAACTATGTTACAATGAGGCTCAAGGGCATATTTATTATTGGAAAACATGAGAAAACCATAAACAACCCAAACCCTAACCCCAGGAGATGTAACAGCAAGAGTTTGTGGGCCCCGTTGGGGTTAGTTGGGTAGCCAACTTCCCTGGGTCGTAACTTGGTCATATTATCTCCGTTTAGCGCATATGATACCTTGTTGGAAAGGTCTCGTCGAGTACTACAGGTTTTGATGTGGACCCTTGCCTATGGCTATGGGCTTTCTAAAGACCCCAAGAAAACGCAATTTATGGGGTCAAAACGGCTCCGAAAGTTCAAGACATGAAAAAGACTAAAAACAGTAAATGCTGAAATGAACAAGGAAACATACGAAAATGACTAGGGGATCTAGGTGGAATAGGTAGGTGGCCACCAATATCCACCTAGATCATCCATCATGTACTTACGAGAAATATAATTCGAGCTACTGTCAAGGGCATACTCAAGTCTCAATCCATAGAACGAAATCTGACTAGCTCTGAAAAATGTTGATGCAAATTCGATTGCACCTACATAGAGAAATTCGTATTCTTATTTTCTAGTGTGATTTCAACTCTCATACCATGTAAAAATTCCTTGTAGATTCAAACTTGTAATTGTAATTTACTAAAACAATAAATTGGAATCTACTCTACTCATTAGCGGAAAAATTAATTGATTGTGAAATCATGAAGCATACAAGAGAAAGAATTCAATCAACACATTACACAATGATTTCCCGGGGAAATCCACAGCTAAAAACCCCTACTATATATATATTGCATTAGTAAAAAAATATGAGAATATTACAATTCTTTTCTCAAGCCCGAGAAACCTATGCATTATCTCTATCTGTCTCACAACTTCCTAGACAAGCCTTGGCTAATACTTAACCAATTTTCTACTTCTCGAAGTCCCTATTTCCTTGTGATGTTTCCTTGGGAATTAGCCCCTATTAATTAGGGAAATTCCGCAATTGGAATTGCGGAATCCATCATAGGCCTTTCTTTGATTGCATCCACCACATGTGCAATTTGGATGATTATACAACTCATAGTACACTGCTCTTGAAATCCAATCTCAACTAGGTAACTCTCATATCTCACATGCATGAGTTATTTATGGCTGAATTATCAATTAATTGGTTGAACACTAAAGTTTCACCCCAATTCTAGGCCTCCTAGTTTCTCCAGTTGGAACTAGTTTAACTGACTTTAACTCAGTTAAACTGAATTAATTAATTACAACTCAAAATAAACTCAACCGGGCTCCTATAAAGTAGGATACAAGGCTACATGAGTCAAGTTAGACCCTTAACTCAAATTAACTGAACCAACTAAGTCAAATTAACTTAGTTAACTCGTGCAAGTTGTCTTGTGATGTGGAATTACATTTTTTCTCCTAATTAATTCGAGGGAAAATTAAATCAGGATTTTCTTGTTGCATTTTCAACAAAGGCCACTATAAATACCAACATTACTACCTAGTCAAGGCCAACGTTTTCCAATGGTAAGCCAAGCCAACCTATCATGGACAATTCACACGAATGACCATTCTAAGCTACCATTTAAGCTTAAGTGTTAGGTAAACTTGACATAGTAATAGTGTCAAGGTTGTTAGGTCAACAATGGAGATTTCAGGAACCTCATATTGGTGTCTCATGGTATTAGTCACCCATGGTGTTATATGTAGTTAAAGCCTTTGAAAGGATTGGTTATTCACCATTGTGATGTGTTAGAGTTGAGTGGGATGATCAATAGGCTAGGGGGTAGGGTATTGGTCAAATTGGTTGCATACAGATCTATTGTTATGGTGGTTTTTCCTTGGTTGGGGTTTTCTAGAATAAATCATGGTGTGATTATTTATATGCGTTTTTTCTACGTATGATTTCTTATTATTTATATCTATTGTATTTTTTATTTCGAAAAATTTGTTGAAAATAATACTAAGAGGGGCGGTGAATCAGTATTATCAAGTCAAATAAACCTTTTTTAAAAACCAAATTGTATACGCTACTTCAGTCAATTCAATCCGCGTATATACGCAACTATTCAGAAGTAAACCAGCGTATACAGAGCAAACTTTTAATTTACTTGAACTTTAGATGATGTTTGTTAATCTGAGATGCAACATCAAATAACCAGCAACCAAAGATAGTAAAACAGAGCAGAAAGACAATCACACACAAGAACACCAGATATAAGGTGGAAACCCAATGTGGGTGAAAACCACCTGCTGCAATTCGTCTCTATCTTTCCTTGAATTAGAAACTTCTGTTTACAATGTACTGGTGCAGTCCTTTACCAGTACGCAGGCTGCAACCTACAGAGAGCTACAACTCTCTCTCGTTTTCCAGCTCTCCTGGAAGGGAGCTTCTACCCCCTTAGCTCATGCACTAGCCAAGATACTAGTATGTAGGTGCTGGCCTATAGAAGGCTACAACCTTCTCTTTCTTCCAGGGACCACGTTTCATCCATTTTCAGACTGGATCCATGAACATCAAACAGTCATCAAGAAAATCTTCATCAACCAAACTCCTTTTCACCAACTAGATCTGAGGATACTCCTCTGCCAGTTGTACCCAAACACAGCACCAGAAACCACACAACAGAACCCAAAACACAGCAGCAATAAGCAGAAACAGCTAGATCACAACTTAAAGCATATACGCAATTTCAACAGTCTGCAAGTTGCGTGCATACGCATCTACGTATGGAACAACCTGCGTATACGTGCCTTTTACTTCACCTAAATTGCGTGTATACGCGCTCTTGCTTTGCTGAACCTGCGTACAGATATATAAAAGACAACACGCTCTTCCAGATATTCAATCACTAATTAACCCAGATTATCAAACTTATAGATCAGACAAGCGCCACATCAAGTAGATCAAAATCATACAAAGATACTATCATTCAGGTTTAAAGATTATGAACCATGAATAGAACTTATCCTTCCTTTTTGCGCTAAGGTTCCTCCTTCCTTCAGATCCAGATCTGCATCACCACCCAATATACCAGCTCTAGCACTTTGTCAGATCTTCAATAATAATTTAGATGGTGATTTGTCACAAGATCTCCTTCCTCTTTGATAGTATTAGGCCTTCCCCAATACCATGGTCTAAAACCATAACATTTCAATACCATGAACCCAAAACTAGGGATCAACACATCTAACGAGATGCCATGGTCCAAAACATAGGTTCAAGTTCCAAGATCTACCTGCCATGGACCAAAAGGATGATCACCAACATATACGCGCTTTTGTAATGTATAACCCACATGTATACGCGCCTTAGTCTAGATGAACCTGCGTATATGACTTTTTCTGCCTGAACTGAGATCTGTTACCAAAGAAGGTTGCCATCAAGGACAACACCTGTGCCATAGCCCCAAACCTGTGCCATAGCCCCAAACCTGTGCCATAATGCCAACAATCTCCCCCTTTGGACTTGATGGCAACACCAAGATCCAAGATCATTCTCCCCCTTTGTCATCAAGGGAAAATGGTTGTGCTCCCCCTGAGTACATGCTGAAATCTCTGTCCTGCTGAGCTGACCATGCTCCCCCTGACTATAGGCAAGATCTGCAAAATGATGTTCTTTAAGAAGAACCAAGACTTATGCAACAATACAAGACCTTCCTATCACCAAAAGACTTAGTACATACATCCATCACCCAGCCAAGTGGGGATCATCCATCCAACCGAGTGGAATACATCAGAAATTTACATATGATGACCAAATACATTACTTCATCATCCCAGGCATAGTGGGGAAACCAATATAGGCCGTTACATGACCTTGACATCATATAAGAAAGAGAGACATGACATAGAGACGAATATTTAAAAACATGACTTATAAAAGTCATCAGCAACTGACAATAGCAGCGACTGACAAACATCTTTCAGAACAGCAACCAAAATTTCCTTATGTTCTCCTTCTACCTTTGTTCCACCTGAAGTGAACAACAGCTATGAACTAGAACCAAAAGCTTCTAAAATAATGCCAACAATGCATAATTAGAAGATTATTTGCTCCCCCTGAACCTGTGTCGGATGGTCTCTGTCAGACCCATATCAAAATATCTTCAACCAAAGCCTGCTCCTTCTGATATCCATCAAGCCTCCATATACGCTACTTTCTCTGTACAGACCGGCGTATGTACGTGGATACCCTTTATCCAACACTCGTACACCCATTTTCTTTGAAACTGATAAGATTTAACAGCAAGATGATACATCAACAACTCCCAGCTTCTGTCTGAGATATTCAAAAGTTTCCCTGGGCAGTGGTTTGGTGAAAATGTCAGCAACTTGTTCCTTAGAAGGAACATACTCCAATTTGACTTTTTGTTCCAACACTTGTTCCCGAAGAAAGTGATACTTGATCGGTATGTGCTTGGTATTTGAATGCATGACAGGATTTTTCGAAATGTTGATTGCACTTGTATTATCACATAAGATGAGGATAGGTGGTGTACAAGTAATTTGAAAATCCTGCAAGGTCTGCATCATCCAAAGGAGTTGAGTGCAGCAAGATGCAGCTACTACATATTCCGCTTCAGCTGTAGATAAGGCAATTGAACTATGTTTCTTGCTGAACCAGGATACTAATCTGGAACCCATA
>APFE031104783.1:37171-73873 GCA_000404065.3 Pinus taeda
AGCACATTAAGCCTAGTGCTGCCATGCATTTTTGCACATTTTGTATTACAGCTCTCTTCTTGGACTCATACATAACCCTTCAGATTAAGGGGGGGAATGTTGGACACCTAATCCTAAATGGGTTAGTGTGGAAGTCGAATGGACAAAATCAGTCCAAGAGACCTTGGGATGTGAATCCCAACGGTCACCACATGTACTATAAATGTATATCAAATTGTTAATAAAATTGTATTGCACGTTTTATCTTTCCTATCTTTCTCGCTCCCCATGTGTGTTTAACAATGTTTATTGAAATTATGAGATCATGTCTTAGAATATTTAAATTAGATGTAATATCTTTTGCTTATATTAGAAATAAAGGGCAAGTATAAGACGAATTAAAGCACATAGGTGGCACTGGGCTAATAGAAATCAATGAGCCTGCTCCTCCTTGGGTTTCACCACAACAACATGGCACTGTACATGGTGAACACAATGGTCACTCACACTCCCAAGAACCACCCTATAAAATTCAATATTATCTACTTAAACAAGTGTTATATTGCAAAAATAAAAACCCAATACAAACCTCAAAATATAGTCACGAGTTTTACAAAATAAAACCCTAATATAAACCTAAAATGAGAAATGCTTATTTTTTAAAACAACAATGGCATGAATCATTCGGAAATCATGCATATTAATAACAATGTTTGTTTTGTAATTGCACTTATTAGAGCTGCAAATCGGGGAAATTTTGATCGAAAATGCCTCTTAAGGGCTCCATATCCATGACTACCTAACACCAACATGTCAAGATTTTACTTTTTGACAAATTCTCATATGACCTCCCTGGCTTCTCCAGTCTAATTCTGAGTTTCCGGAGTCACCTAGAATAGTGGTGAAAAAACTATAAGGTTTTCAATTATGAAACTAGAGAGAAGAAGAACGAAAAAGTTGTAGAATGCCATTTGTGTGGTCAATGAAAGACACTTATGTGAATCCTAATAACATAGAGATGATGTACTAAAGGATCTTCCTCTTAAAGTTTTCAATCCTAACTAAAATGAGACAAGACCTTCATGTATAGAACCTACTTGAAGTTAAATGTGTCAATAAATTCTGAAATACTCATATAGGCACCTATCATCAGTCCAAGCTGAACTAGTATCTTGATGAAAGATGGGTTTTGAAGTTTTTGTTTACGTCCACTTTGAACCATGTTTAGTATGCATCCCAAGATTGCAATGATCAAGGTTGCATTTTTTGAATTCCAATATTGCAAATCAACTGAACATCAAAACAATTTTAAATCTGGAAAGGACCCACCAATCTAATTCACACCAAATTATTTAAATACATTGCACAATATGAGTAGATATTACATTTTTGACTTTGCATATTTCCCTTGCTTTGGCCAAAATTTTATCTGTAGATGTAACACCCTCTTCCCACATCTACCCAAGCAACCAACTAGCGAGGGTAAACATACGACAAGAGGCCACTATGATATGACTCGACCTCCTAAGTCACGTTAAGAAAGTGTAACTAATGAAAACACACCATACATACATTCAACATCAACATTAGGACCCTAAGGAACGAATCCAACTTTTCTGCCGACCAACACTTGGGTCCCATTAAGCTTTTGGACCACTTGACCTCTAGACGCTTTCATGCTATGGCCATGCCAACATCGAGGGACTTTTGGACGCTCTTACAGGCTTGCAAGCTAGTGTCTAGGGACTTTTTTCACAGTGCTATGCCAACACATATGGGATTTGAGCCACTTTTTTAGGCAAGAGCCCAGGTCACTACCCAGAATAGAATGACATATTCAGAATAATAAGATAACAAGGACATGACATTGCAAAATAAATTACTTTAATGAGACCTTGATTGGACCCCTATTAACCATGATAGAAATTTCTTCAAACATATCACGAATATGTAATCTACAGATGTAAACAGTAGATCTGAGCATAAGGGTCTCATACTTAGCTGAAAATTGCTGAGAGACATTGATGCCTCAACACATTGATTGAAATTTCGTCCATTAGGTCATTGACACATTGTTCAATCATTTACAAGTAAAAACATGATGAGAGCCATACATAGCAACTGTCATAAAACATATATATAACCAGCATAATAGCAACAAAAATACCATTGAAATCACAACCATATAAACCAGTATAATACTCATAGAAATACAAGGAGAAATAACCTCTTATTGATGATGAAAATACAAACCCGAGATAGGACTTCCATGTTCCACCTGATCATAGAATGGTTGAGCTAAATCTCTCTTCAGTCATTCACCCTCATGCTATATTCCAAGCATGAATTGGGATCTCATAGAACACATCAATCCAAAACCATCCAAGGATTCCAAAGGCCATCCACCTCAAACCATCAACAAATGATTCCACCTCATGGTCGGACATCACAAAACCATCATGATATTGGTCTCTATCCAAGACTTCCAAGGCTTCCAGATCTTTTCTTCCAACCAAGGATTCTAGGACTAGTAACTTAACCCACAACTGTTGTCGGGCTTCCAGAGCATTTGTCCAACCAAGGCTTCCATGACTAGTAACTCAACCCACGTTGTTACAAGGCTTCCAGAGCATTTGTCCAACCAGGGCTTCCAGGAACTAATAACTCAACCCAAGCTAAGGAAACATGAGAACCAACTAAACAAACAAGGAAAATAAACCCACAATCTCCATGGCTATCTAAGAAATGGAAAGGCTAAGAGATCCACTGTCAATCTAGGCAATCCTTCATGCCAATGACATATCATGACCAATAGTCCACGTGCATATGCCATGCATGCCAAAATTAGTGAGGAAAACATACATGCAACTCGGTACCTACAAGAAAATCTCACTGTAGCTGCTGATACCGATGTCCTCTTGCACTATCTTGCTCTTCCTTTGCCTTCTTTCTCCAAAATTCCAAGTATCCCACACCCTCCAAGAGTGCTCCAAGAAAACTCTAAGTATCCAAGAGTATGAGAGAGGGAGAATAATAAAGAGCTCCAACACTAAACTGGAAAAATGTTACCAACTAATCCTCAGAATCCCTTTAATGAATGAGGCTTCTATTTTCTTCATTTTCCATTATTTTCCTTCATTTTCCTCCTCACGTGCAACATGTGACCTTTCACCTTCCTTTACTCCTAATTTCCATTATTTTCATAAATAAATGTGCCAAAAATGTCATTTTGCCTTTCCAAAGCCTTAGCCATTGCCTTTGCCAATTTCCTTAGCCATTAATCAACCGCAAATGATCCCCATCACTAGGATTTTTCCCAACATTCAGCTTGGAATAAATTTCCCATCAACCATGGTTATTATTTTGCATTTATTAACTTTTATTACATGGAATTTTCACGAGGGTTGTTACATTAAACTTCTTGATATCATTTTCCAATGTCTGCAACACATTTGTTGGCATCATCAGCCCTACCCACACCAAACTACAATCAAAACTCTAACTCCACCAAACCCAAAATAAAACAAAATACTTCACATTGAAATGTCATTACAATCTATGAGATGAATCAACAAAACACTCATTCCACTATTTTCTATGGCCTAAAAGATTGAAATCCTTTCCATTAATAAATTCAAGAGTCTTATATCATTTTACTATGAATTACATCCTACCAATTTTCATGGCAGATTCATAATAGTCTGGTGGGTGTAGCATAGGTGGTAGGGAAGAGTCGCTATTATCCTCTCCACTTAGTTCTAGCCCCACTAGATTGACATTCTACAAAACAAAAATAAAAATAATAAGTGGAAAAAAAAAACCCTGAAGAGACTCACTTGAACTTCTAGTTGTGAAATAGGAAATTGGAAAGCACTCAACATTAATGAGGATGATTCTATCATCTAATGCAAATAGGGTTTTAAGAGCCTAATGGAGAGTGATGATTCTCATATTGGTCTCATCTATGGCCACCAATATGACTCTTCTTGATTTATGCTCCTCCATGGATTCCATTAATGAACTATATTTTCACTCTGCCTACACCTATCTTCACAACCACTACACTATGAGTTCAATAAGGAGGTTAAATTGAGGATGAGAAGTTTTATGTTGCAAGAAATGGGAAAATCAATGTGTTCGAGTATGTTCGAATTCAAAAGGATTTTGACCTTGTGGTTATGTTTGTCTCGGTCATCTACACATTTTTTGAATTGTAGTTTTTCTTTTTAACACCAGGTGGAATGGGAAACGCAATGGCTGGTATTTATCTACATGCGTAAATGAATCAGTGCCTCACGTGTTGTATTGATTGCTTTAAAACACCTCATCTTTGCTAGAGTCTTGCATCTAGGAATTCTAGTTGTCTCACCATCGTTGAGGGTTATATGGAATGTCTTGTAACTATATCAATTTGAAATGGTTGAAATTGTATCAATCCAATGACATAATATTCTTCAATCATCTAACATTCAATCCTACTATGAATACCTATGTACGGTGGAAGCTAGGGGAGTTATTCTCAAAGAGGAATGTTGTATGATGTAATTAGAGTACTTCTTAATGTGACCCACCATAGGGAAGAAAATAAAAATCATACGAGGGTTTTGGACTATAGGGCCTCCCTAAGAGGAATTAATCACACAAATTGTAGTATTTATAACATACAACCCAAGATGATAACATCACAGACTACATCAAATAAAATATCAAGCATGAGAGTAATATATTGTATAGGGCATATCCCAAACAAGGCCTCAATTCATTGGCTTTGCATTAAGCTGGACGAAAAGATAATTATGAACAAGGGTGGAATTTGCACATACTTTCAGTGTCAGATTAATATCTAGAGGGCTCAACCACACATTGTACTAGCACACAACATATTAAGCAAGAGAATGACACACTCTAGGGGAAATTATGGGGATAATCAGGAAATATCCTAGCAAAAATCCAAGTATGGAGGGAGGGCTCTACCGGCATCACCAGGAAAAGGATGCCATCCTCCATGAAAAGTTAAAAAATAAGAAGTATTCCATGCAAAACTACTGCAATATGTTTGGAGGAGACATGACTCCAAGTAGGATTCAATGTACCACTCTACATCAAGTCATCTTTTAAGTCCTTATTGTGGAGGATTTCACTCAGGAAACACTTAGGTTCAAACTATTTACAAGAGCGATGTCTGAAGGAAATCACAGGAGAAAATTGCATTGTGATAGTCCCTTTTAATTTTTGAATATCTACTTGAATTCACGTGTTATGAGCATTATCTATTAGTCTCAATATGAGAATCGACATCACATTTGATTTTATTTTTTTGAATTCCATACTTCCCATAATGTCAATTTATTTGTTATGTTTGCTTCATTGAGTATGTAGATTAAATGTGAGAGTATATAAATTGAGTATGTAAATGAAATGTGAGAGCAATAACACAGGAAATGACATTATGGCTAGTAGAAGTGAACATAAAAAAGAAAACAACATTATGGGAAGTATGGGATTCAAAAACATAAATTATATAATTGTGATGTTGATTTTCATAGTGATGTTAATGGATAATTCTCATAACACATGAATTTAAGAAGAGATTCACAGAGTAAAGGGGTTTATGCTTCTTTGTGAAGCTTTTGTTAAGTAACACATAAAATGTTCCATGCACCAATACAATGTTAGGATATATATTGAGGTATAAGTTATGTGATAGATACAAAAGGAAAGTATTATGTGAGGAACTAATGCTCATCATGTAATAGCCCCATTTGAAACTCTATGATTACTATGAATATTTATGTCATTATCACTCGTTGTGGAATTTAAACATTATCAAGGCAATGGACCAAGCTAAATTATTCCAAAATGATGCATATGCAAATATTTTTCCTTGATAATTATAAATGTTGAACAACCAATTGGGAATGTGAGCACCAATACAAAATATGATACCATGAGTGGAAAATGGTGAGTAAGTTATGGGGAATTAAACATTACTAATATTTCCATCAAAAGCTCACCAACTAATCTATGCCAAAATTTGTATTCAAAATTCTATTACCTTGTTTTCCCACCTACCTATAATTCATTGAATGGGTAGCTAAAGCAACCACATATCACAATTATGGGGAATGAGTGGTGGTTGTGGAGTACTCTTAGAATTCATTGGGCATCATGAACAAGTACCTATCTTGAAATTTGAGGGTTGAGACATGAATTGTGTGGGAAAATGGGGAAATACATGTAGATTAAACACCCATGAGTTCATAGATACCAAACCCAGAAAGATCAAAGACAATCAAGTTCTTGACGTAGTGATTTCTTGAACACAAAATTTCCATTTTAGAGTGGAATGCTTGTTTCACTATTTTGACTATTTATATTGAGTTTTAGGTGCCCAAATACACCCAAGAAAGTGCCAATTACAGATTGAAACATTTTTGGGATGTTTTGAGCTCTCTAAAAATAAATTTTATTTAGAAATTTTACCAAAGAGAAAACAAATTTACTGAGAGAATTAACAATACAACCAACAAAAAACATATCTAAACATAACACTTATGTTTACCTTGGAAAAACCCCAGCTCTCGAGAGAATCCCATTCTAATAGAATTCCATTAGATCACTTGACCAAAACCCTGGCCAAGCTAACCAAGTGAGCCTTCACAACTCACCTCCCTAGCCTACTTTACAGTGAAGTCTTCTAGCCTTTTAAAGGCTCCATTACATGAATTACATGAATTACATGGGGAAATTACCATGGGAAACCAAAAACCCATGGACCCAAAATGACTACTGTTACCCTAATCAATTTTGACTCTATCCTCAAGTTAAGTTTACCTAGCATTCCCCACTTAAACGTTGACATTAAAACTAGTCAAACCTACCAAGTGAGTCAACCCAACTCACTCTACCCCTTTTCCCCTTAAAATTTTATACCTAGGGTATCAATTAACTTACATTATCCCTATCACCTAGGTCTAACACCAAACTTTATCGACAACTTTTGAGGGGTATGCATGCCTTACCAAAACTTACAACAATATGCCCATTTAAATGCAATAATTATTAACCCCATTTAAATGTATATATTATTACTTATATTATTGTTTACCTTCGAAATTATTCTCTCTTACTTGACACACTCCAAGCCTCTTTAGGAGCATGCTCTCCTCCAACTATGTTGTACATAGTTCCAGCTCCTCCCATAAGTATGGCTCTGACACATGTCACATGTCCACATAGTGCTGCACAACCTCTTTTTAGCTCTAGGGAATACCTAATCTCTGGCGGGGTGCACATCACTCGACTGCCTGAGATTCTGTCATGCTTCTAATCAACGCCTTGGCCTTCCTTGTGGAGCCTATCTTGTCCAACTCGTTGAACTAGGGAAACCTTCTTCCAATGTAGCCACTGTTAATCAAGTGTTGTAGTCACTCCTAATTGTGCTGCCAAACACTGTTCTCCTCCTTGGTGCCTTGGTCGAATGTGATAAGATATAATCTACATGGTAGGCTTCACAAGGAGGTCTTGGATCGACTTAAAAAAAAATATTCTACAACAATTCACATCCTGCTCACAACGCAAATCCCTTTGTAATGCTAGAAATTCAACTTTCCTCACAATGTCAGGCTCCATGCTCCAAGCCACACAATCAACTTCACAATAAAAACTTATATGCATTCATTACATGATCCCCACCACACACTCAAATGGTTCACATCTTTGTGTATCAAACTTTGGTTGGCCACATTACCTCCGATGCTTCTTGGCCTTTTTCTTCATCACTTCACCTAATGAGTTCTCCATCAGCACAACTCCATAGTCAACGGCCTCTCAAAACTTAAATGTACCTCTGTCCCAATGAGTATCACTGGGCCTAGAAACTACAACATTCCAAAGCATAATATCATCATCCTGAGGCACCCCACTGATGCCTGCCAGTGGATCCTCTTGTAATTGTTCGAAATCCCTCATCGACCTCTTCCTCATAGGGGTTGACATGGATTAAATAACCCACGACCCTCCATACTCAATGGAAAATTGACGATTTTAGAACCTATCATGGTCTAACCTTGGAGTCAATCTATAGGCTGCCACAAAACAAAGCAAAGTCATCCTAACCATCACTCTCAAATCTACACAAATATAGACATGTGCATCCTCTAATGCACACAACTGTGCCTTTCATCATTGCAGGATTCTTTTCTCTGCACGGATTGATCCAAACTATCACAATAGTCACTCTTCCATGCAGATCATTATCACGATACCTACTACACAACTATCGGCTTCTGCACCACCTATGCCATAACTAGAAAAACTTCTTGTAACAAAACATATTCCTGCACTACAAAATCACTACTTTGTCAGACACGTTGACTCTAGGTCAGATATCAATCTCCTCCACAACCCTGAGCTTATGTCGATTGCTGATTCCCCTAATATTAAGGAATCAGATGGATATATTTTGGAATTGGATGAACATGTCGATTATTTGATCGCGCCCATGTCCGTCATAATTGACCATGCCTGTTACACAGTAAAATGTCACTGCCATCATGCCAGTCTCCCTACTGTGTTGTGAAACCACATTCACCTATACTCATGCTCCTCAAAATGGCTAAAAAACCCTCTTTGCCTAAGTTAAAATCATCGCGTCTGTTCATCAAATAACCGCGCTGACGGGCGGAGGCCAATGTATCTGCTGCACTGCCAGCGCGGAAGCACACGTCTTTTCCGCGCTGGTCCCATTTTACGAACAGCGCACCCTCCGTTTGTCCTTTTCGCGCTGACCAGACCTCCTCTATATCTGATTTGCGATGTCAGCGCGCCAGCTCAGTGTTTCACCCGCGCTGATCCTGTTTGGGCGAATTTGTTCTAACAACCAGCCTTCCAGATCCCTCCAGACTTGGTTGTTAGCATTGTTGAGGTCGCCATCCTTTCTCTGGCATGTCTGTTCGACTGACCATCCACTTATCTTGGGGGAAAGCTCATCCTTTACCTATTCATGGAGACTCCTTCTCCTTTATAAGCCTCCTCCATTGCCCATGAGCAGCTAGTTTTGGAACATATAGACTTTGATTGAGGAATTCTTAGTGCATTTAGTGCTGCTCTTTGTAGGCATTTGGTGTGTTGTGTGAGGATTGCTTTGAGCTTGAGGAAGGTCATGAGCTTGTTGCCTTGTATGTGAGAGAGAGACCTCTTTGACTTGGGAGATTTGCTTCAAAGGTGAATGCTTGGGAGACATGCTGGCTGGACCCTCTAGAGAAGGACTCAGCGTCAGGACTTCGGTTGTACCTTACTCTACTTTCTGTTAATAAAGATAGATGACTACTCTTATGGTTCCATTTCCACTTGTTCAATGAATGATTAATGCAAATTGTATCTTTCCTGACCGGTACATAGTTGTTGTTAGTAGATTTTACGCTTGTGTTTTCTCTCTTTTCTTGTGCAGGTGTTCGTCCGCGAGGATAGCGGAGAATTGTGATCGGCTGGAGAGAAGGAGCAAGAGGATTATCTCTTCGACAAACATAGCGTTGGAATCCAAGTAGGTTTATCTCACCCACCTGTTAATTACAACTAGGAACCTGCGGTGTAGCATTGTTCGATTGTTGCTAGACCCCTGTTGGGCTAGTAGGGATCGCCTCTATCCGTAGAGGGGATTTACCTATCCAACACTACTATCATGTTCAAGTGAACGGTTTTCCCTTTCAAAGTTATGGGTAACTTTGCAAGGATCCCTAATAGTCGACTGGTTCCTCTGTTAAAGCTTGAAAAAATTTGATTCTCAGGTAGAAGCGATGGTGAACCAAGCACTTTCCAAGAAGTTGAGGAAATAATACTCACTGAAGCCCCTTCATCTATGATGGTGCCATACATGATCATTTTGTACACTTGTAATATGATCCAGAATGGTACGCTAGATGGAAGGCGGGGTCTTACTAGTTGATTTTGATCGAAGGAAATGACTAGACTGCTTAGAGGAGGTACCGGATAAATGGCTGGATAAACCTCCTAAACTAGGGAACTTTCCTCCTGTTGTAAAAGAACAGGTGGATTGCCCCCATGTTCATCAGACTCTGTATTAACAAAAAGAATTTGAACGGTGTCGTTATGATTCTCTTTGGAAATTGTATCATTTGAAGGTAGACCTTCTGAAGGAAAAACTCGGTCGACTGCCATCTCAACCTATTGACTTGGGTCTGGTATAGACTCAAAAGATTTACTTTCAATGATAGGCATTTCGACTGACAATTTATATATGTCAATCAGATTTTCAACTAGTGACGGACTTGGCAAGAGTTTCTTGTATCCAGGCAGAAGTCACTGTGGTGAAGCAGTACGGTTATCCAAGACACTTTTGGCTTCATCCAGAAAATGAAAAGGGTGAAGGGCATGATCGCCTTCACACAACCTACAAGGAAATCTAGACTTTCCTTTTTGTCCATTGACTTCATTTTCACTAGTTGATGATGTGCTGTCAACATGATCAACAAAGGTTGATGACACTGGATGGTGCAAACTGGGAGACCATTCTCTCAAGATCTACTGATTGCAAGGAAAATCTAGATGAAAGTGGTTCCCTTTGCAAATTATGCATGGGGATTTGGGTTTGTAAGTTTCGGTGTGCGGATTTTTGCCAGATGATGCATGGTCACCCCTTTACTTGAATGACTTCTTCTTCTTCTCCTTCCCTTTCTTCTTCTTCTCAGTTACTTGGTTTTTAGTATCACTAGTTTCACCATGCGAAGAGGAAGAAGGAAAGGGAGAAACAAACAAAGTAGATGGTGAAGGGACAACTTCAGTATCATCTGGTTTCTAATTCGATTGCTGAGGAATTACGATGTTTTTAACGACAGAGGTTGAGAATAGCCATACTGACAGGCCAATTGTGATTCCTGGAAGGGACAATGCAACCATATATGGAGCAACAATATCTCCCCAAGAAGAGAAAGGACTAGGATTCCCCCAAGGGGAATTCCTTGATTGGTGGACTCCATTACCTCAACCTGAATCAATGAAGGAACAAGGATGTTATTTCAAATTAAGTAAATTTTATGACGCTTTGATACAACTTTCTTTTTCAATTTTTAATAGTCGAGAAAAAGCTAAAGGTGACTCTAGTCACCTTTGATTTTTAATGAGCCTGAAGTGATAAGTGCTCAGATGGACCTTTTATTTTAGGGAGTTGAAAAAGAACGAAAGTGACTACTTTGGAAATCTAGACAAAGGGATTACCAAACCAATTGCAAAACTGCAATATACACCTTGGTGGTAATTTAAATAGAAATTACCAAGGACTTTATGTACGACAGTCAATCTTCCTGAATGTTGTGTTCATTGCATTGCAATCAATAGGGCAGCAAACATGAATTCCTAAGGATAAAGGATATCAGCATGTTGTGGTCTCCCAATATATACTCGAAGGTATAGGGAGCACAAGGCCGTTTTAGCACTTGTCGTATCAAAGACGAGAAAGCACACAACCTTCAATGAAAATGATAGTTACCAAGTTTTACGACGCTGGAACATGTCTCTAGCCTAGACTTCTATATGTGTTGCGTTAGGTTCCAAAGCGTTTTTATGTTCATTGAGGTTTATTTTAGAGTTGATCTTTCTTAGAAGTTTTTATTTCAAGGTTCACCGCGTGATGTAGATGTAAAATTCCTAAATATGCAATCCAAAATGATAAACAATCGTTTGTTTTTTTTTAGCAATGAAAATCCTAGCTACTAAGGAAGGAAGAGTACGATTCTTTCAACAGAGAGCAGAGAGCACACACTAAATGCACTTTTCCTGAATCATTTTCCAGATGTAGTCTAAATGCAAATGCACATGCATGTATTTGTTTTTTTGTTTCCTTAATGTGAGAATGCCAAAGAGGAAAACTAAATACAGATCTGAAATTTTTTCTTCAAAGCGACACTTCAACAATTTCTTTTCAAAATGAAACGAATACTAAAACGACACTTGCGATTTCGAATGGAAAACTGCTTTCGACACTTCAAATATTAACAATTCAAATCAAATACAATGAAAAATTACAATCAACTATGTAGAAGAGTAATACTTTACGACACTCTTCTTCTTGACTCAAAACAACAGTTTCGACACTTTTGAATCAAAAGACGACAGTTCTATTAAGCTACTCTTGAAAAAGGAGGACTATAAATGATAAAAATACATAAAAAAACATTCACAAATCCTGATCAATGGAGGTTGAATAATGTAAAGGAAGAAGGCTTCAACAATGAGATACTGATCACAAGCAACAAAACTACTAAAAAGAGCTGAAAACAAGGAGAAAAAAGCAAATTCCAAAGAGGAAAACAATAGCATTCAATCATTGCACCTGTCCTTAAGGGATACAGGGATGCATCTAACTTGCAACACACAAAAGGTGCGATGCATATAGGCTGCTAGTTATAGACAGTGTGATGGGCCAGGGAATGAAACTAAGTTTTGTTTTTGCTCAAAATTTGCAGCTAAGTTCAATGATTTCAGATAAGATAAGATCGAAAATAAAATCAAAGTATTGGGGTATGATCTTAGGAGGTTATTGAGCTACCACCAGGGCACTTAGGATGTTTGCAAGTCAGATGTTCAGTTCATAAACCAACCGAAGATTGACTGAAGCAATGTTGATCTACTTTGCACTTGCATAGCAAGAGTAGCTCGAAGGATAGCTGGCTTAACTTCATGCTCCATCTGTAGTTTATAAAGAAAATAACAATAACAAATAAATAAACTAATTTCTCCCCAGTGGAGTTGCCATTTTGTTTTCGGGAAAACTAGTGTCTTTTTGATCTACTAGTCCCACTAAGACGGGTAACTATATTACAAACAAACAATCAAAGTAACTTGTGATTTCCTTTATATATGATAGATAAGAGAGAAGCAAAGAGTCCCAACCTGAATATTTCGCTTGGCTCCTTGCTAGTTTCCTCTCTCCCTTGGTAGAGCTTTCCATTCCTCTCCTACTTGTCCTGCTTTAGAGAATACCTATAGATCCAAAGCAACAAAACACCATCAAAGCATAGAGATCTATAATACCATAAACAATGCAGAATCAGAAATACATTGACCATATAATTTCATTCACGAATAGCAAGATTCACAAATACACGATTATATAGAGGAAAACTCAAATAACTTTATTAATAGTAGAAGAGAGGATTACAACCCACTTGTCTGATCTAGCATCATCCTTCAAGCATGAAAGCCCTATTCACCTCATGCAAGCAAGATCACCCAACAATATAATGTCTCAAAGAGAAACCAACAACACTTCCTTACAAATTACAAAATTCCAACCTCTAGATCTCTCAGATGAGGGATCCATATATAGATGTCTTCCAAGGGGGTGAGTCAACTATGGGTTTTTGATTAGTTCATTACACTGATAGTTCTTGGTTCCACTTGGAGATTTCTTTGATCTCTTACTCATACCTAGGTGAATTCAGAGAGGCAAGTGTCATAGGAGAAGTTTCTAGAAGATTCCATGAGCATCCACTTAGAAAAATGTCTCTGCCATTTGCCTCTTCTCACTCATCGCACCCCACAGAAGGCTCTTTCAGTATGCATTGCACTTGGCTAGTGTAGCAGCTAGTATGCATCGTACCTTGACCATGTGGCAGTCAATATGGTCTAGTTTTGGCCAGTTCTGAGTAGTTTTTCAGGTGGAACTTATGGGAAACGATGTAATCAGTTGACCATGATCCTTTAGGGTATGAAACAACACTTTTAGGGGTTAAACAACCCTTGGTTTATTGATATATATGATTGAGGTTGTTGTGCCCAAATATGTCTATAACACTTATGCTGCTAATGTGAGAGAATCTTTCCATGCATTAGGGTGATTAGCAGAGCACTTTGTGACAAGGAAAAGATGAGTCAACTTGGAGGATACTTTTTATAGGATCAACTCATATTTTTGGTTATAACTCACTACATTTAAATTAATGCAAACATTTCTCTTCTTTCCTATATATAATGTTATGTTTTCATATATTTCAATACCATTTGATCTATTGAACAAAATTATTGGAAGATACTACATAGATTTCGTGGATCGTCAAATTGTGTCATCTGACTATGCAGGTTCTAGTAACAGTGATCCAAGCTAGTATTGTAGCATTCAATCCAAGGAAGAAGTGAAGCATACGATAAATTCTAGGTAGGATCCTTCCCATTATCTATTTAATTTAAGGAAAACATTAGTCCCTTTGAATTCCTATTGTTCTAGGTCAGCCCACTAGGCCTAGGGAAGATGCCTTTGTCCACAACTATAACTTTCGCATAACAATTTGGCCACCATACTGGGGACGATGTATTCCCTTGGTGGTTTATTTATTCATTGTGCTTTTATTACCTCTTCTCTATACCTTTACTATCATATTCAATCAAGAATAGATCCATGAAGACCTTTAATTGAGTTTCAATTGCAATTCTTGTGATGAAACTTTGCATCCCTAGAACAATGAATGCTTTGGTCTTTTGAAAAAGTGTTTCACCTCAGCTGAGCATTCTCTATGCACTTGTTGCATAACACTGGTGCATCCTTTGCACCTGTGTAAGCCCCTATTCATGCACAATTTCTTATTTGCCTTGATTTTCTCTCTGAACAAGCCTTGTTCCAACTGCTCTTTCTTGAGTCTCTAAGTGTCTTGTGGTCCCTCTAAGGCCTCCATTTTGGTTTGATTTTGTTTTTATACTTTTGGAAAGGATTTGTTTTAATATTTTCCTTTATTCTTATCATTAGGTTTTTTGCAAACTAATTTTGTTTAATCATTGAGTGCTTAGAATAATTGGTGTTCTAGTCATCACTCTAAAAATATTTTTTGAATCGGTGATTAGACTTTGAGTCTTAGTTTTCTTCATGTTTAAAAGTTGAGTGGTTTGAAAAGAAAAATATTTGCATTTTAATCTAGGGTTTGCGTATGAAATTGGAATTCCCTAGTGTAAAATTGCATGTTTTTTCTTTCACTTTTGCAAAAAAATCCTCCCCTCAATCATCGGTGAAGGGTGCTAAATTGTATATGAGTGTTAGTCACCTCTAAGTGAAATGACCTTTTTGATAATATTTTGTTTCATTCTTTATTTATTCTTGTCAAATTCAGGTTGTATGCATAGATTGATTGTTCAATTTGAAAAGACACTTTTACATTACAATTAAAGTCTGTGTGGTTTCTTTTCGTTAGTGATCAAGTTTCATCTATATGTTTCTTTTCAATTGAAAGATTAAAAGAAGATAAAAGAAAAATCTCTTTGCATCACATACAAGGGTTTGATTTTGATTGAAATAGTGAGAGGATCAATTATTGCATCACTTGTTTCTTGCATTTTTTATTGTTTTCTTCTTCCCCTACTCAATTGGCCTTTCATTGTTAAAAGGAAAATGAAAATAGTTATTTTTATCATATTATTCATCATAGGTATTTTAAGGTGACATTGGGTTTTGAGCCTTGAAATCGAAACATAATCCAATAAAAACTGTAAAATTCACCTCAATTAAGGTAAGGTGCATTTAAAACTTAATGACACACATAGAGGCCTAGGCTAGAGACATTTTCTGATGTCTTCAAATGTAGGAGTTGTCCTTTTTTCAAGCATCGTGTTTCGTGGGTGATATCTCGTTCCACATACATAAGTGTATCAAATCATTCTCCATGTAACTTTAGGTATATCAGATGTCGCCCCACACATGATAAGTATATGGGAACGCTCACATCGAATGGTTACACATTAGACAACTCTACTACAGACTGCACTTCCACATACCATTGATTATGTTTTGGAATTCCATGATAGATTTCTATCTTCACCATAGGTAACTGATTAAGTCGTCTTGTATATTGTGTTACACTGAACATAACATCCAGGGAGATTGTCTACACATACGTTAAGTTCTTAGTTCTCTAAGGTGTATATTGCAGTTCATGGTTACTTGGTAAACCATTTTTCCTAGTTACCCTTTTTTTATTTATTTATGTTGTTAATTTCTAAAATCAATTAATTGACTGTGAAGTAACATCCTCTTCATGAAAAACCTCCTTAGTATATCTTATGTTGAGACTAATGGAAACAGTTCCTGAGTCCACAAATCAAGGAAAACCATCTCATGGAAAGCCTAGTCCTCTCTCCTCCTCTCCTCTCTCCCTCACTCTCTCTCCATTTATCCCTTCCCCTTATCTCCCTCACTCTCTCTCCATTTATCCCTTGTCAGTCCCTCTCTCTCTCCACCTCTATCCCTCTATGTCTTTTTTATTTTCCCCATCTCTCTCGCACCTCTTCCCTATCTTAAATTTGATCTCATTGTATTTTGTTTAAGAAAGTATTTGAAAAATAAGAAGAGAAAAACTTAATTGGTTGTAAAATATTAAACCTATATTTTGGATCAATCATTCGACTAAAATATAATAATGAAAAACTTGAAAAGAACATGCACTCCCTTTCCTCTATTATCATTAGTCAGTTTTCCTTCTCTCATGGCTTAGATCCTTAGTTAAGATGGATCTATATTATTCCCTAATAATATTATTTATCTTATATAAATTTCATGTCTTTGTAAATAAATAATTCTCATTTTAGCTTTATAAAAACTTTAATTAATTTCTATGGGAATATCTCAAAGTAATAATAATATTTTTCCTTTTAGATTCAATTAAAAAAATATTTATAAAATTAAAAAATATTTTTTTTTGTACAATAAGTTTATGGTTTTGGGCATGTGTATTGATAATCCATGGTATTGGCCCATGGTATTGTAACAAAACCTATTTACAAGTTAATAATATCCATAGTTAAGAATGTTGTCATATTGTTATAAAATATATTTATTGTAAAATGGGTAATGAGTTTTGGGCATGTGGTATTGATAACCCATGGTATTGGCCCATGGTATTGTAGAAAAGTCTATTCACAAGTTCATAATATTGATTGAAAAGTGAGGGCCAATATTTATGGTTAAGACTCTTGTCATATTGTTATATGATTGTGAATAAGTTATGATTTTTGGGCATGTAATATTCAAAAGCCATGATATTATAGCAAGGCCTATTTACAAGTTAATAACGGAAGAAGTGTCCTCATACACACAATTTTATTAATCAGAAAAGAAATTACATAATAATTTTGCAAGAGTTTACACACATACACCAACACTCTTGAAATCACGAGAATGAGCTACATATAAGCTTAATTTCCTAACCTATTCTAGTTATGGACTACTTATTAAATTAACAATTGTCAATTTACAATAAATTCCATTCTAACCAATCTACTAACTCTACTCCTAAATTGGAGCCTAAGATATGACATTATTCTAGATGTCATATCTTTTACAATAATATTCTATTTGTGAGTGTCTCCAATATATAATTAAATATTCTCAATGAATAAATATTCTATCCTAACTTTGTGAGTTATGAATTTTGTATTTTGGATCATCTAAAATTCCCCCCATGATCGAAAGATACATTACAACAGATACCTAGTTCATCTCTAAACTTAGTAAATTTGATCCTACCAAGCGGTTTTGTGAGAATATCGGAGACCTAATCTTTTGAAGGACAATAAACTACCTTGATGACGTCCTTGGCAATAAGCGCTCTAATGTGATGATACTTGGTGTCCACATGTTTTGTTTTGGAATGAAAAACTGGATTTTGCAAGCTTTATGGCTGACTTGCTGTCGATGAATAATGATGTAGCTTCTACTTAAGGAATGCCCAAATCCTGCAAAACTATGCACAACCAAAAAATTTCACATGTTTCTTCCCATGTTGATATGTATTCTACCGCGGCTAAAGAAGTGGCCACTGTAGCTCGTTTCTTGCAACTCCAAGATATTGTAGCTGACCCCATGTTTATTAAATAATTGGAGGTTGATGCTCGATCATCAATATTGCCAACAAAGTGGTCATTTGAAAGTCCACCAAGTACAATGTTTTTATTCTTGTTGTAAAGAATACTGAAATATTTTGTTCCTTAGACATATCATAGAACCCTTTTGGCTGCATTCCAGTGGCTATCTCATGGTTCCTGCATAAAACGTGAAAGAATACTAACTGCATAAGACAGATCTTGTTGAGTCTTTGTCAGATAAATCAGGTTGTCAATCAACTATCTATAAGTAGTGTTGTCCACCTTCCCCCCCACCCTTCAAATTTTGAAAGTTTCAAGTTTTATTCCATGCGGGTAATAATGAGCTTGCAATCTTGCATTCCAAAGCGTTGAAGAACTTCTACTACATACTTACTCTGAGAAATGAAAATAGTGAAGTAGTCCCAAGTCTTTCATCTTAAAGCTTACATGTAACTCCTTTTTCACCTGTAAAATGTGATCATCATTGTTTCCAGTAATGATCAAATCATCTACATACATAATAAGAATCACCGGATTTTTACCCTATTGACGTACATACAAAGTATCATCAGATTCACTTCGTTAAAAGCCAAATTTCTGAAGGTATTCATCCATTTTGGCATACCAAGCTCATGGAGCTTGTTTTAACCCATATAAAGCCTTAATCAGTTTACAGAATTTATGTTCTTTCCCTTCAATTTCAAAACCTTGTGGTTGTGTCATATACACATCTTCTTGTAAATCTCCATTGAGGAAAGCACTCTTTACATCCATCTGATGAACTTTTCATCCTTTTTTTGTTGCTAAATTGATTGTTGAGCGAATGGTGTTACATTTTGCTGTAGGAGAAAAAGTATCCTCATAATCAATGCCTTCCTGTTGCGCAAAACCTTTAGCCACAAGTCTGGATTTATACTTGTCAATTTCTCCATTTTGGTTGTACTTAATTCTGTAAACCCATTTGCATCTGATGGGTTTAACATTTTGAGGACAATCAACAAGTTTCCAAGTGTTGTTGTCTTGAACTGCCTTATATTCTCCAATCATAGCTTGTTTCCATTCTTTATATTTTATTGTCGCTTTGTACATGGAGGGTTCAGTAAAATCATTCGTGATTAAGGAAAAATTTTCTTCATTCCTGGTGGACCTTCTTGTTCCTGTTCTATTTTTCTCATCGGGCCTTACATCTTTTAAAAGTTGAACAACCTATGTTGGCAATTGATGTTCACTTGCTTGAGATTCTGAAAATTCACCATCATTATAAACAATATTAATGGAAATCGAGGTACATTGATCAACTGCAGATTTTGGGGGCAGAGAATCATTGTAAGAAGAACTACTGCTACTAGGAGATTCTGTTGAATTGCCACAACACCTAGACTGTGTTGGAGAAGTAGATGGAATGGATGAATCGTCTTCAGAGGAAGGAAAATAAAGCTCATACAAATCTTGTGAATTTGGTTGACTTGGAATGTTTCCTTTTCTTTCATCTCCTTGTATTTCCAATTTTTGAAGAAGATGTTCTATTTCTTTAGCACTCTTACTCTTTGTTTCATCAAAACTTACATCTCTGCTGACAATAAATTTCCCATTTGACAGCACCCTATACCGTTTCTTCTCATCTGAATATCCAATCATTGTGAATTTCAAACTTCGCGAGTCGTGCTTAGTTCATTTTTCTTTTGGAACTGTTTGGTCAATTTAGTGTGTCCTAAATTGCTACATTAATTATCAATTCGGGATTCGTAAGCTGATGAAGTGTGGCGCACTATATGTGCAAGATAACCTATTTCTTACTTTTGTCATTTTTTATTTTTATTTTCTTTTGGGGGTTTTTATCTGTGCTTGTCTCCTAATGTGAATGGAAATTCTATCTTTGATTCCGAAGAAAAATCTAGAAGGCAAGTATGGATATAGAGTTTAAGGCAATTCTGTCCTTTATAGTGATTTGTAGATCTTAACGCTCTAGAGGGTCTTAGAACATACTAATGACGAAATTAATACTAGAATAAAAATGAAGATGTGCTGCTACTTAAGTCAAACAAGAAATGAACTATTGATTATGAAACAATTATCCCTGCTACTGTCTAAATAGAAAAATGAATTAAGCTGTTGCACTTCAAATAAATCAAAAATTGCAATCTAATAAATGGAAAATAAAATTACATCATTCATAGTCTGACCCCTCGCCAGGTAGTCTAAGCTATGGCTTTCGGAGGTAATCATCAATAACATGAGCAATCTGAGACCTAATTGTAGAAAAGTAAAACTAAAATCAAATCACATCAATTCATAGTCTGACCCCTCACTAGATAGTCTAAGCTATGGCTTTCGGAGGTAATCATCAACAACTTGAGCAATATAATATCTAATTGCAAAAAAGTAAAACTAAAATCAAATCACATCAATTCATTGTCTGACCCCTCGCCAAGTAGTCTAAGCTATGGCTTTCGGAGGTAACCATCAACAACTTGAGCAATCTGATATCTAATTTCAGAGTAAAACTAAATGAAATCACATCAATTCATAGTCTGACCCCTCGCCAGGTAGTCTAAGCTATGGCTTTCGGAGGTAATCATCAACAACTTGAGCAATCTGATATCTAATTACAAAAAAGTAAAACTAAAAACAAATCACATCAATTCATAGTCTGACCCCTCACCAGGTAGTCTAAGGTATGGCTTTCAGAGGTAATCATCAACAACTTGAGCAATCTAATTTCTAAATTATCTAACAAAGAAAATGAACTAAACTGAAATCAACAAAACAGAACTGGAAAAAAAAACTAAGAAAAACAAGTCAGCAGAAAGACTGATTCCATGTCACTAGTTTTTGTAAAAGGGAATGTGTAAAAGTGTCTGGGCCTACTTCTATCCTGAAACATACACACACACTGATAAACGTTAACAGTAATATACAAAGCTTGTAAAATCATGAACAAGAGTGAAGTGTTAACATTATAGCAAAAGTAATATACACAAGCGAATAACTGTGGAATATATGCAATGGAATTAAAGTAACACTACATAAAACTGTACAGCAATAAAAGAACAAAACCTTAGTGTGTAGGGGCTCTCTGCACAGCCTCATCCAACAGGCTATCAATCAAGAATTATTCTCATGCAATCATGTAAGAACAATCTTCTTTTATATCTCAAAACATCGTTATCACAATGGGACTAGTGTCACGACACAACAACTTAACAGTGAAATCATATAAGCAAAAAGACTAACTGTATGTGTTTGGAAACACGTTATTTATAACAAGAAACTCACAATTGTTTTCCTATGAAACTACGCTGATATAGGAAATGTAAAAGACAACGTCCATGGATTTAGCATCATGGCTGCTGAGATTATGCAATTTACTGAAAATGGTTGTTGGATTCACATTGTGGGACAGCCTACAGGTGTCAATGTGCCTCCAGAGGTTTATAAATGGCCACGAATACTTCACATGGTTGAAAACAAAGTCCAGCTGCCATCGGACTCCTTTGTTAGACCATTCTTTGACCATCGTTGACCACAACTTTCTTTGAAGAATCTGGTTAGACCAATAGGACTCTGATCCATGTCCAGGTCATTTCTAGCTTTCCCACGTGTCTAGTTTTGCTGGATGACACTTACAACCTAGATTTTAACAAAAAAGGCTACGGAAAGTTGAACTAGCTGCGGAAAGTGGCTGCATTCCACAGCTCATAAGAAAAAATCTAATTCAAACAGAAAACACAAAGACATAGTTAAAAAACCACTTTAAATTCTCTTTTATGATTAATATGCAATGATGTTGATAGCGTAGGAGGTCCAGGTGAATGGAAAGAGTCTAGGAAAATGTGTAGGAAAGATGCAAGTTCAAGGCTCAATAGGAACTAAGGCATAACACATGGAACCAAAAACCCTAAGGTGTTTAACTTTAGATGTGAAACCAAACCATACTTCATAAGGTGTGATTCCATCCAAAGAAGTAGTGGGAGACCTGTTCCTTAATTAAACAACTGTATGGATTTCTTCTGCCCAATAAACAGGACTTAGCTTTCTAAAAGTTAACATGGATCTCACCATTCCTAACAAGGTGAAATTCATTCTTTCTAATACTTCATTTTGCTGTGGAGTGTAAACATTTGTAAGATGTCACTTTGATCCCATTGTCTCTACAGTAACATTGAAATTCATTTGAAGTGAATTCTCCTCCATTGTCAGTCCTAAGAGTGCCAATCTTTTCCTTGACTTCATTTTCAACAAGTTGACGAAAGGTTTTAAAATTTTCAAATGCCTCTAACTTATGCTTCAAGAAGTAAACCTAGGTCATTTTGCTAAAATCATCAATAAAGAGTAAGAAATATTTGCAACCTCCTAGAGAGGCTTGCAAGGGTCCACAAATTTCATTGTGTACTAATTGCAAATGGCTATTTGCTCACCATGAGCTTGTCGGGAAAGGTTCATGACTTTGTTTTCCATAAATGCAAGCTTCACATCTTGCATTTTCTTTCTTGAAGGTAGGAAGTCCCTTAACCATTCCTTGTTTTCGTAGTTGAGAGAGACTGTCAAAATTTAGATGTCCATACCTCACATGCCATTATCTGATAGGTGAAATGTTTGTGCTTGCTACTCCTGCAAAGTCAGAATTCCTTGGAATAATTGTTCCTTTCATCATTGACAGTTTTCCATCCTCATATCCTATCATCACTATTTTCATGTTCTGTTTGATTGAATTAATTTTAACTATGCCATCCTCCAAAACCACCTGATGTCCAGCTTGTTGGATTGAGACTAAAGACAACAAATTCTTTTTAAAGGTGGTTGCATACCATATATTTGAAATCAATCTTTCTCCAATGTTAGGAAGATAAAATTTAACGACACCTTTTCCATAAGGAGTATCTTTTGTATTATCAACAAGAAAGATTGAACTTAGGTGGCATGGTTGGAAGTTCCAAAAGAAGTCTTGTCAAAAAGTCATGTGTTGAGTCGCCCCTATATCTAAAATCCATCAATCTTCATAATCACTTTCAAAAAAGGTGGAAACTAATGTTGCTAATTCTGATTGTTGACTTGATGTGAAAACAAATTCCGAACCATCATTATCTTGATCAGTGGCAAGTTGAGCTATGTCTTGATGGAACTTTGGAATTTTATCAATGGAAGTTCTGCAATCTTCTGCAAAATGGCCCACTTTGTTACATCTTCTACAGACAATTTGATTGAAGTCTCTACCCCTTCCTTGATACTATTCTCTACCTCTACTTTGACCTCTGTTTTGAGTTGGCCCTCTTCCTTGACTTTGACTTTTTCCTTGATTGTTTCCTCTACCTTGAAAGTTTCCTCTATTTTGAAAGTTTCCTCTGCCTTGACTATTTCCTTTTCCTTGAAAATTTCCTCTATTTTGGTTTCTTCCACAACCTTGACCACTATTTGCTGTTGGATGTTGATTGAAATGTCCTCTTCCTCTAGAATTGTGAGTTGATGATTTACTTGTGCTGGACTTTGTGAAGAAGACATATTCCCCTTGTTTCTTCTTCCTAAACATTTTGTTGTTTTGAGCCAACATCTCATTTAGCTCATCAAAATTTAATTTATCTAACTTTCCGGTCAGTTGTAGAGTTTCCAAAAGATGCGTGTAAGAAGAAGGCAATCCAACAATTAGAATTGTGGTCATGAAATTGTCATCTACAGGTGGAAAACCAGCTTTTACTATTTCTTGCTTAATATTTTTAAGCCTCCATATATACTCAAGGAAATATCCTCCTTCAATTAGTTTTTGTTGAAGCAACTTAAGTTGTAGATCAACCTTTCTTGATTCACGTTGTGTATCAAAATGATCTTTGAAAGTACACAAATTAGTCCATGCATCTAAGGCGTTTTCAATATGAATATACATTTAATCATTAACTGAGGACTTTATAAGAGCTAGTGCCTTGACATTTTTAGCTTCCCATTTTGCCAGTGAAGCTACATCTGTGGGTGTATTAGGCGTAATGTCTCCATCAAATATGTCTTGCCACAATTCATAATATGTGAGAGTGCTTTCAATGAGATGTTTCCATGTTTTGTATGATTTTACCCCTTCAAAATTATTAAAATTAGAGAAGAGATTAATTAACTTTGACATTGTAGTTTTGAAGTTTTGTACCAAGAAGAATCAATCACAAGGAAAAGATGAGCAACATGTCACACGAAGCACACCACACAAAAAATGATATATCAGGGCCTGGCCTTGATCCTCATATAGTCGTTGGAGGAGAAAACTGACTGAGGTTTGCACTTGGCTCTAGTCAATTTCTCTTAAAAATATAGAGTGAAAAATTTCAAGATTTCACTTCTTCAAAATCCTTGCAGCGTTTTATGCAAAATGTCCTCTAACACCCCCTCAAACTAAAAAGTTTCCTTGAGTTACAATCTCACTCTTATCTCTCCATTTGATTACAAAATTGAAAATCACTTTATAAGAGTGATTTAAAAAAAAGCTTTACTTTACCAACTTTTCATGTAAAAGAATTTTACTTTCCCAACGCTTTCAAACATGAACTTAAACACTTAAAGTCTACAAAAATGCTTATGCAATTCAAACTCCATGCACAATTATACCTTTCGTGGTAGCCTTATCATTTCACCAATGTTTTGAAGGAATGGGCCTTGGTGGATGCATTGTTCAGGTGGGTTTCAAGAAAATGTTAGCTGCAGACATTCTTCATTGATGTGACAATTTTGTTTGGTATTGCACTAGGAATTGAGATCTCATCAGTTTACAATGAGAACAACTCCACTGCATTGATTGTTTAAGGGGTCTTTAACTAGGTGTCTTCGGGAATTCTAATATACATTTCTTTCGTGGATCTTCTTGCTGCTGATTTTATCCACTCGTCTCATATGAAACAGAATGAAGTGCTTCAACTGTCCTCATGCCTTGCTCTCTTTTTTGGTGCAAGGGCCATGTGTTTGCTCACCAAATGGACTTGAAATTTTACCAAATATTTTACATGCCATGGGAGATGAAGAGAACCCAACAATACCTCCCGTTTCTAAAAAAATCATTAATCAACCACTGATCTCAACTAATCTATTACTGATCTTATGTTCAAGGTCTTCATAAACATAAGCCTATAATACCTTGGTGGCCTCATCTTCAAACCCTAAAACTGATGGTCACTTTTTCGAAGCTTTGGACCTACATCCTTGTGACAAGAACCCCCTGCCAATGGATTTTTTACAATCTGTAGGTGTAGAAGTATTCTTCCACCATGGTATCAATACTTTTTATTAATACATGCTCGGCATGAAAGGCTTGAGCTCCATGGTGTGAGATGATAAGCTTTGCACAAGGGAAATTTTGAAGTCTGTACAAGCAGTGTTATTGATGAGGAAATAAGAGGAAACGTTGTGGAAACTGTGTCAAATGTTGAAGATACTCCACATGGAGAAATAGCTGCAGAGATGATTGATAGTATACCCCTCAATCCCGAAATAAGTGCAATGACATGTGATCTGTTCATAGGAACATGGGTTCGAGATCATTCCTATCCAATTTTTCAGGCTTGCCAGTGCCCCTATGCTGATGGAAAATTTAACAATCATTTATTGGTCAATTGAATGGAGTTTTCCAAGACTTTGTTGAGATGGAATATCCTACTCACATCAACTGCATCATTGGAGCTCTAATACCACAATAATGGCAGAGGTGTCCTCAAACACACAATTTTATTAATCAGAAAAGAAATTACATAATAATTTTGGAAGAGTTTATACACAGAAACCAACACTCTTGCAATGAGGAGAATGAGCTACATATAAGTTTAATTTCCTAACCTATTCTAGTTATGGAGTACTTATTAAATTAACAAGTGTCCATTTACAATAAATTCCATTCTAACCAATCTACTAACTCTACTCCTAAATTGGAGCCTAAGATATGACATTATTCTAGATGTCATATCTTTTACAACAATATTCTATTTCTAAGTGTCTCCAATATATAATTAAATATTCTAAATAAATAAATATTCTATCCTAACTTTGTGAGTGTCTCCAATATATAATTAAATATTCTAAATAAATAAATATTCTATCCTAACTTTGTGAGCTATGGATTTTGTATTTGGGATCATCTAACAGTTAATAATATCCATGGTAAGGTGGGGGTGAATATCCACGGTTAAGAATATTTTCATATAGTTATAAAATATTTTGATTGTGAAATAAATTATGTTTTTTGGACATGTGGCCTTGATAAGTCATGGTATTGGCCCATGGTATTGTAACAAAACCTATCTTTTACAAAATAATGATAATACCCATGGTGAATTGCAGAAAAATATGGGGATGAATATTCAAGGTTAAGAATCTTGTATTGTTATAAAATATTTTGGATGTGAAATAAGTTATAGTTTTTGGGTATGTGGTATTGATAAGTCATGGTATTGGCCCATGGTATTGTAAGAAAGCCTATTCACAAGTTAATTATAAAATCAAAATATAACAAATTGAATTGTATTATTTTTATTACTTTAACTTTTTTATTAATTATTTTTCTAAGAAAGTTTAATCTATTAATATTATACAGAAAAAGGGGGATTACAATGAGGCTCGACCACAGAGGAACCAAGCCTCAATCATCTCACAATCATAATAATTGTCTTTGACTACCCCAACCGAGGGGAAACCAGTCCAAAATATGAGTCCAAAATAGCCCACACAAGGGTAGCCAGTTTAATCACAACATTATTGAGACAATTTAACCATATCATAATCCTAACCTAAAGACACCTAAAACTAAACAATAATTGAACCGTCAACATGACAAAACATCCACCTAGAATACTAAACACATGGCATTCAGTTTTCGAGGGTTGGTTCCTCTACAATCGAACACGCCCACTTGTCCGGGTTGTCTTCATCATCTGACTCGCCACATCCATGCGCTTGTTAGCCTTCCTCCATGTTGCACGTTCCTACACGTAGTCCTGACGTGTCTCCTCGGTGACTACCAGAGGCCTGTGTGTAACTGTGTTTGCCCTTCTCAACATGCTGACTACGAGCAACATCTTTGCCATGCATTCTGGTTCAACCTTCATCAACTCCCCAATCACCAATGTTGTCCTGGCTCCTGCTGCTCGGACCTGCTCTGTTCGCATCTTCAGTGTGATCATCCAGAGAAGTAGGTGGCTCACTTTCTTCCGTGGTGGTAATTGAGACAGTGACGATGATAACTTGATGGTTCAGTGAACTGTGAAAGCCGAACTGCGTGGTGTGAGGAGGAAGGTGCGGAGGGAGGGGAAAGTTTGCAGTGTGAACTACAGCATCTCCATGAACTGAGCTATGGATCCAGGCCCTGCCTCTGCCACTTCGTGTGTCTGGGTACCGCCACACAAAACTGAGCAGGTTGGGATTATCGGAAGAGGAGGCAGGGGAAGGAAAATCAGGGCTAGGCCTAGCAAGAGAACGTGAGCTGCTGCCTCACGAGCCCCCTTTTCGAGTGTGCAAATTATGGCGGACCATGGTGGGGAAGGGAATAGGGGGAGAATCAGCAGGGATTGTGGAGGAATTGACAGAGGAGCTATGCCGGGAGGTTACAAAGGAGTTGAGTTCATGAGCAAGATTCAGAGGTTGGCGTGGGAATGGTGGAACCCATTACCTAGATTGATACATCTTAATAGCCAACATCTGTAGCCAGTGATGGTGCACACATTTGGCTCTCCTGCCTACGAAGGATAGACACAGTGAATTGGGGGGGCATAATAACAGAGAAATTCACATGCTCCATTGTTATGTGGGAAGTGACTCTACCTCAGCCTATGCAGTCATTAAATGGCTCCTGCGAGGTGCCATGAATGCAATTCAGGGTGGCATAGGGGAAGTTTCAAGGAGCCATGTGGCTACCTCATTCGTTGCCTTTCCGTCTTGTCATATTAATTCCTGGGATGAACATCTGCATCTAGGTGTGTTTATTTTTCCTGTACCATTTCAATCTACACCAATTCATTATATTCCTGTATTTGAAGAGTAGTGGCCATAGAATTGAGTGTGCCTACATGAAAATTCCTTCCACTATCTACCTCAATGTCAGCAAGAAGGTCTGCTACTTTATTCCCTTCCCTACGAGAGTGTTTAAGATTTATAGCTCTGTGGGTTGAGAGCCAGTTTTCATTGAGCTCAAGTCGCTCTGCCAGTCTCCAACTGATTCCCACCTTATACGAGGGCATCCCTTGCAGGATCTGATTTACCATGTTGATGAGAATCTGGGAATCCCCTTCAATTATAAGTAGGAAGAAATCATGGAACTGTGCAAGGAGAAGTCGCTGTCATAGCCCTTCTAATTCCACCGAGTTATTTGTATCCTAGCCAATTGAACCTAAATAGGTTAGAAGCGGAACACCCTTGTGATCTCTGAAAACTCCTCCATATCCTACTTTACCTGGATTACCTTTAGATGCCCCATCAAAGTTGAGTTGAACCATGTGCTGGGGCAGAGGGGTCCATCTATCGTCTGTCTTTCCTTGTGAGGAAGTTTTGCCTTGATTTTCTTGTGTATGATTCCATTGAAGGTTCCACTTTTCCCTGATAGTCTATTCCTGAGGGATGGTTGGATAATCTTCTTCTGACTAGGCTTGAAGCATCAAGGTTTCTTGAAGGTTTTGACCGGTATTATTCCATAGAACTTTTGAGAGGGAGGCTCAGTCCTTGAAGATGTGATGATTCCTTTCTTTCCATACATTCCACATGAGAAATCCTGGGATTAGTTTCCATAGGGCATTTAACAGTTTGCTTTTGTAAGGATTGTTTGCCCAAGAATGTAGAGTGTTAGAGATATTCTCCTTACATTGTCCTTCTTTTTGACATTTGAAGCTTACTCTTTCCCAAAGTTCATTCACCAGTGGGAAGGAATTGAATAGGTGCTCAATAGTTTCTTCTGCCTTTTTGCAGTTGGGACACATAGAAGGCCCATGAAATCTTCTTTTCCGTAGGTTGTCCCAAGTGAGAATTTTATTTTGGCATAGTAGCCAGAGGAAAGTGGAGACTTTTGGCAAAATAGTGGGGGCCCAAACTTTGTTCCAAAGTGGATCTTTGCCTATGTGAGTTCTTATTGTCAAATTGTAAGCTTCTTGTGTAGAGAATTTTCCTTTTTCTTCATAACCCCATCTGATTTTATCCCTCTTATCACAGTAGCAAATTTGGCTATTTGAAAGCTCTATTTCCAGACAATCCTTGGTGAGTTGAGTGCCTTGCCTGATAATGCGATCTGCATTTATCCATTACCTGTATCCTTAAGCATCGGTATGCATCCAGTATTGACTTACCTTTGCCATCAGTTGGCCTTCCCAATCCTGTATGTGTTGAGGTTTGACAAGGTCTTTCAACTTAGGTCTTTTCTACCATGATTCTTCCCAAAACCGGGCACTGTTACCATTCCTAATTTCCTAGAAGTTGGGCTTCTGAATTAAATCCTTATGCTGTTTGGCTACATTCCAGATAATAGAACCTGATCCTACTTCTGTGAGTCTGATTAAATCAACCTCTGGTCGGCTATTGGCGTATTTCGCTATCCAAAGGTTAGCCCAGGGAGTATGTGGCTCCGAGATCCATTTCCATCAGATGCAAACTACCATGACTCTGTTACTATGTCGTGGATTACGAAGCCTAGTACCTCCATATATTTTTGGGAGGCACACTATGTCCCATTTTACTAGAGCCCATTTTCTCTTTTTTCTTATGTTTCCCCACATGAAATTTCTTTGAAGAATTCTAATTTCTTTTAGGACCCATTTTGGAGCTGCCATAACTGAGAAAAGGTAGATCGGCATGGATTGTAACACAGCTTTTATTAGGACTAGACGACTAGCCATGTTAAGCATGTGGTAAGTCTAGGAAGAGAGACGAGCTTCTTATTTTTCCAAAAGTAATTTCCAGGATGAGTGCTTTAAAGCAGAGTCTGTCATGGAAGCTCCAAGGTATTTGGAGGGAAGAGAAGATATTAAAAAACCTAGGATTTGAGTAATAGATGCCTTGGTTGTAGCAGGGGTGTGAAAGAAGAAGATATTGGATTTGGTCTTGTTAATACAACCTCGAGAGGCATTTGGAAAGTTAGACAAAATGGTTTTTAATTTGAGAGCTTCTTGAATTGAGGGATGGCCAAATAACATATTATCATCCACAAATTACTGGTGGGTGAAGTCTGGGGATTTGGGGATAAAAATACCTCTTAGATGTTGGGAATGAAGCACTTCTTTGATGCAACATCCAAGTCCTTCCGCCATTAAAATGAAAATGAAAAGGGAGAGGGGCTCACCTTGCTGAATGCCTCTACAGGGGCGAAAGGGAGAGGAAGGGATCCTATTGATCAGAATGGAGAAGAAGGAAGAGGAAATAAGACTCATGACCCATCTAACCTAGGGAGGAGAGAAGCCAAAGGCCATGAGCGTTTTTTGTATATAATTCCATCTTAAACTATCAAAATCTTTAGAAAGATCGATTTTTAGGAGCATGCCCACCTTTTTGAATTGCTTCAATGAATGTACAATATCGTGAGTGAGAATGATTCCATTCATGATTTTCTTTCCTTCCACATAGCCTGATTGCTCGGGAGATATGAGGAGGGGGAGCAAAGGTTTTAGTCTGGAAGCAATTACTTTGGAGATGATTTTGTAAATGACATTACATAGAGCAATGGGCCTGAATTTGTCTGGAGTCTGCGAGTGATCTTCCTTGGGGATGAGGGCTAAAAAGGTTGCATTCAGAGAAGGAAGCATCCATATATTAGTTCTGGATTCCTCCACAACATTCTAGACCTCGTCTTTGATAAGATCCCAAAATCTGTGAAAGAAATTGGAAGTAAAACCATTGGGGCAGGCGCTTTTCCTTCTTTGAGATGTCGCATGACATTCTCCACTTCCTGTAAAGAGATAGGCCTCAGGAGGAGCTTATTGTGTTCCTCAGTTATGATCATAGGGATATTCTTTGTTATTTTATGAATAGCCTACTGTCTATCAATCTGAGGTTCCTAGTGTACATTCTTGAAATGGGTAAGGAACTCTTGTTCAATATCCCCATGTTTTTCCAACCGATCCCCCTACAGATTTTGAATATTGGTGATGTTGTTATGCATTCTACTTTTTATAGTAGTGCGATGGAAGAACTTTGCGTTTCTTTCACCCTCTTTAAGCCATCTGATTCTTGACTTTTGCTTCCAAAGAATTTCTTCTTGCTTGGCTCTTTTGAATAGTTGTAATTGCAGGTGTTTTTCCAGCTCTGAGGTTTCTTCAGACCATCCTTCCATGATGATTCTCTGCTGTAGTCATTGCATTTCTTGATCTAGACCACATTGTGCTTGGAAGATATTGCTAAAGGTATTTTGATTCCATTGTTTAATGTTGTTTTCGAGATTTTAGAGTTTTTGCTGGAACTGATACAGTTTGGTACCATCTAGAGCTTTGAAGTTTTTCCAAACCACCTGAATCAAATTGTTGAAATCTGGGTGCAGCATCTAGAAATACTTGAAGTGGAAAGGCCTGTGAGTGGAATTACCTGGCCTCTGCCATTGAAGCCTGATAGGCCAATGATCTGAACCTATGATTGGTAAGATCGATGTTGTGAAATCCCCAACTATGTGGATTGCATTATCCAAAAGCAGGAACCGATCCAATCTTGAAGCGATTTTATGTGCTCCTGTTCGTTTGTTATTCCAAGTGTATACACCATTATTGGATGCCATATCTATGAGACAGTTATCTTGAATGAAGTTTTTGAAGTGCACGCTTTCATTGTCCGATCTGGCCCTGGCCCCTCTTTTTTCTTCCAACCTTGTTATCATATTAAAGTCTCCTCCTGTGATCCAGATTGGATATGTTCTTTCCATGTTGATCAAAGCTAATGTGTTCAGTATGTCAATCTTGCTCATTGCTTCCTGGGGGAAGCAAACATTAGTTAGATGACCATGTACATTTGTCCCTGTAATATGGAAGGTGGCTTGTATAAAATGCTTACTCACATGAATATTATCAAGCGTGATAGCTCTTTCATCCCAAATTATGGCCAGTCCTCTTGAAGCACCAAAAGCATCTACTACTGCTACTTTGTTGCCTGGCCACAATTCTGCAAGTGTCTGGTCCAGTATTGTAGAGTTACATTTGGTTTCTTGTATGAAAAAAATTTGGGGCTTCTCCATTTGAATCATGTTTTTTATCAGTCTATATTTTCCAGGGCTATTTAGCCCTCCAATATTCCATTAGATAAGCTTCATGGTGCATTTCCAAGAAGGGGGTTGTAATACTTTGTAAGCTTGGAATATCTTCCTGATTCTACCAGCATTTCCCCAATGTGGATGGTTCTCTGTAGATCGATTTTCCTACTTTTTTTTGTTTTATTTAGTAGTATTTTTTCCATCTCATTGACTCCGAGGCTGGATGCCTAAAGATCTTTGTTGTTGTGCTCTGGAGAGGATGACTTCTAAGATTTACAGTTGCCTTTATGGGATTTTGTCGTATTCCTTTTTCTTACAAGCTTGCTCTAATCCTAATATATCTAGATCTCCAATGTCGAAGATCTCCGGCTCCTCTTCCATGTGCTGGATTCCACTTCTTTTTGCTACTATTTCTTCTACAATCATGATTTCTTGTTGCATATTGTCAACCTCCATACCTTGAGTATTCCATTTCGGTGTGAGACTGGGGGCGACCGAGGTATGGTCCATGGATTGTACAGATTTTTGGGTAATCTTAGAGCTTGAAGGGGTGGAGAGAGGAGCCATCTTGGGGATATCCTTCAATTGGTCAGGGATTTCATAGGTGTTCTGTTCTGTCTGATTCAGGATCTCAAAGTTGTTGCTTGTGGAAGGCATTGAGGTATTAACTGTAGGATTTTTAAGGCCAGGTGAGGGTTTCTTGTGATTCGTTTTACGGTTGGTGACCTTGATAAAGCCATCAAAATCTGATTTTTCCGCATTGGAGGTGTTCAAGGCTTTCAGGTTTGAAGGGAAGTCTCGGAAGAGATGGCCGACGGCATGGCATTTCCTGCAACGGAATGGGATATGCTCATATTCTATTGATTGTATCCATTCAAAATCATCATGGTAAAGACTTACCGCATCTAGGAGAGCTTTGTTGAGATGCATGTAGGCAAAAATTTGAGCATAGGAGGTGTATCGCTTGAGTTTCGTCTCCTCTACGATTTTAATGAACTCCCCTAAGCCATCCCGATTTCTTTCAGCGAGTCCTCATCCCAGTACTCTAGAGGAAGGGAATAAAGGCGAATCCACATTGGTGTCGAGCTCAAATCCTCTTTGTCATGATTGAGTCGTTCTATCCAATCTCTCAAATATAAACCTAGTGCATTGAAAAAATACGGTCCTCCATCCACAACTCTGTTTCGGTCTTCTATACAGTTGAAAATCGTTGTAAAGAAGCCTTTAGGCCCTAGCTACAGGGTAATGTGCCCCTTTGGTTTCCATTTGGATCCTATCCATCCATGCAATGCTTTCTCGATAGGCTAGAAGCCTATAAATTTTCCAATCAACGCATGATCCTTCATGTACTCGATTTGATTATTGGTCCGATGGCTTGGGAGCTCAATCTTTGGTCTTTCAGCCACTACAAGCTTACATGTGGCTGACGTCACCCTCGGTGCTCCATTCTTGTTCGTGTTGTTAGGCAAAGTGTTTGGAACTGGTTCAGCGTCGTCCTTGTGTTTTGTCGTGACATCTTTAGTGATAATGGGTGGAGGCGCCCTATCCTCCCCATGAGGGGAATCCATTGCTTGTGAATTTTGCTTTTGTTTCATAGTGTTGTGTCCTTAGTGTTGATCGGAAACAGGAAAATGTGGTCTGTGTAGGTCTGTCGTTCGCAGGTTTCACTCAAACCCTAGCCATCCATCGTTGCAAAGTATTCTCCAACTTTTTTATTATTAATTGAACGAACATTTAAATTTAACTTTTTAATTTATTACTTTTAACTTTTCATTATTATTTGAGTCAACATTTAAATATTTACATTCATCCCTAATGTTACTTTTATTTATTTATTTATTTATTTATACTAACCTAAACTGGGTTATAACTGGGTTATAGAGCACATCTAATCAATATATTAAAAATGTAATTTGTATATATGTAGGCTAAATCCCTACCATCCACCTAATAATTATTAATAAATAAATTAAAATTGTGGAAACCCAATTTCAAGATAGATATGGGTAATTACACTATGTCAAAAGGCATCAACACAATTCTGATAAAAAGAACTAACTCCAAACTCAACCTAATTATAAAAAATTAGTAATTTAAATAAAACAATTTTAATTTAATTAATGTATTAAAATATCAAATTTATATTAAATATAAAATTTTTTTGAAGTAACTAAACTATGTCAAAAGATATCCACACAATCATGAAAAAAAAACAAAAACTAATAATTTAACTAATCAAATTTGTACTAAATATGTTTTTGAGATAACTAACTATTTAAAAAGGCATTCACACAATCATAATGAGAAAGACTAACCCACACTCAATAAAAACTAATAACAATTTAAATAAAACATTTTTTACATAATTAAAATATGTAATAAATAAATTTCTTTAAACAATTTTTTTTGTAGAAATCACATGATTTTTTTTTTACCAACACTAAACAATAAGTGTGATCCAACAAGTGTAGTTCAACATGAGAACCTAATAAACCTCACTGATTGATTCCAAAAGCATCCCAAAACAAAAACTTAAATACAATTTTTTTTATATTAAATATTAAGAAATTTAATGTGATTTGAGAATCTTATGAGGAAGACTAACCCACAATTACCTTTTCTAAGAAGGTTCTAAGTAGGTGATGCCCCAATTGAACACTTTATATATTGCACTTGGCTTTCAAATTCTCAGCGTGGTTGGTTCAATTGCTTCAATTGCATGGTTGCATTTTTGTGTTCTAAGTAGGTGATGCCCCAATTGAACACTTTATATATTGCACTTGGCTTTCAAATTCTCAGCGTGGTTGGTTCAATTGCTTCAATTGCATGGTTGCATTTTTGTGATTTTAGATTTAAGATCTCTATGTAGCCCTGCACTCGATTAGAAAATAGTTAAAGTGGTCAAATGAATGTTATTCTGAGTGATTTGATTTGGTTAGAGAGTTTTTGCTAAGAGTGCCCTACAAATGGCATGATACCCTGAAAGCCGTGTGCAGAAAATGGGAGTGTATCGTCATTAACCCTAAGTTCTATGCGGACAGGAAGATATGGGGGGCCAGCCAGCACTTGCTATGCTTGATTCAAAGAGATCAGATGGCTGATGACGATGAGCATTTTGCAATAAGGATATATGACCCTGTCAATCGAGCCTCTCAAAGGTTACCTCCCATTGAAGATCCTGATATTCATTCATGGAATACCAAGATTGTGTTCATGCGTTGTGGTGAAGCAGAAGCTGGTTGTCATGGGCGGATTTTACCGGTCAAACACCCATCTTACGAAGAGGCTATACATTTATGACTTTGCATCTGCCAGATGGACCCGGGGAGCTGACATGCCTATACCACGATCTCTTTTTGCCTGTTCTGTCTGTCCTACAGGCCTTATCTACGTCCTCGGCGGGCTCAACGAAGATTACGAGTATGTGGTGACTGCATAAACTTACAATGTGGAGGAAGACAAATTGGAAATGTTGCCTCCTATGATCGAACATCCCGGGGGTGCGAGGGTGTTTTTGTGGATGGTAAGTTCATGATGTTCATGGAAAACGGATTCGAGCGAAGTGCAGAAGTTTTCTATCCGAGTGCGAGAATGTGGACAAGGTGGGAAAATATGTTGGGTTTCAGGGGACAATCGACATGTGCGACTCCTTGCTGTTCTTCTTCTGGGGAGTTGTACGTTTTCTGCGAACCTCAGGTGATGAAGTATGATGGTAACAACTGTTGTGGCTTCTCTTCCCCAACCTATTCGCGTTGTTAACTGTGTTACACAGTGGCACTACTGTATTTCTGTTAGCGGATCTGACTTCAGGGTCACACCCTACAAACACGCCACGTATCTCTTTAACCCGTCAACCGTGCAATGGATTGAAGTTGGTGGTGGGGACGAAGGCTTTGCGGACATGGTCTATTCCGTAGCGAGCATAGAGGTTTAAATACTTAAAACTATCTATCTCACAGAGATTTTCCTGTGGTTTTTTCAGTTATTTCTTGTGTTGTGCAATTCCAAGGTATAAGGACTTGTAAGTTTACACAGTCACGCCTGACATAATAGAGTCAATGCTTTTATGTGGTGATTCCTGTGTTTTATGTTATCGAACACTATTTAAGTTATTATTTATCATATGTTTTTTAAGGAAATACTTCATATTTGTCAAGGAGTGTTGCTAGTGCAAGTGTTGTCTCTTTGTCTGTTAGATGGTTAATTTGATTCAAAGATCAGATATGCAATACTAAAGGATAACCTTATATCATTTTAGGAAGTTCATTGCATGTTTTTATAGTGGATCAAAACTTGTCTCTGCATCTTATTTAAAAGAACGTGGCTCTTTGAAATCGTTCTATCTTGCGAATAGATATTAATTATGGTGTCATAGACCAGTGGTGTAAATTAGTAAATAGATATTAATTATGGTGTCATAGACCAGTGGTGTAAATTAGTAATTTTTGTTAGTATTTACCAAATTATCAATAACAATATTAAGAGAAGAGAATTTGAGAACTTGCCTATAAGTAGGTGTAGCATAAGACACTGGGTCACTCAACATTCTGAGAAAATTATGGATGTGGACTCAGCTGTGTGTTCAAAGCCTTGATGACTTGCCCACTTGAAGAAACTAAGCGCTATCCTAGCAATTTTTTCCTTTGATTGTACAGGTAATATATCAGACTGTAGGAGCTCAAAGCCCTGAT
>APFE031104785.1:0-20131 GCA_000404065.3 Pinus taeda
AAGATAATAAGGTGTAATTACTAAAGAATAGCACATTCCACCTTGAAGTGTATATGAATGTGGAATGATTTTTTTTTATCTATTTGTAATAGTAGAATTTTATTAGTCACTCAATTTACATTTTGGTAATTTATGATGATAAAATCCCTTCAATAAATATGATATTTATTATGGTTCATTAGATTTCTTTGTTTTGATGAATGCTCCTTAAAAAATTACTAGACACTACCTATAGTACAATGATTACTTACTATAAAATAGATATACTACCTATAGTACAACAAGTAGATCAATAATAAGTCAATTCAAAAAAGCAACTTCAAACCTTATTTTGTGGAACCTTAACCTATGTAAAATAACATAACATTTTAAAATTCTTATGGAATTTAATATTCTTAAACCTATAAGAAATCAAATTAAGTTAAATATATGTTTGTTATTAATAAATTTAACATAAAAGATTTAAATTAGAATATATTAAGTATTAGGATAAGTGAAAATAAACTAAATATATAAAGTTAAATATGTGCTAATTATTAATTATTATTATTAAATTGAGTATAAATAGTAAAATAGATAGAGAATATATAAATATATAAAATTAGTGTAATTTCAATCATAGTTTTATTCTTTTTAATGGTACAATAAAAACAATAAAAGTATTAATTTCACACATCTAAATAATAAGGTAACTTATAGTAAAATAAAATTTGTTCGTATTAATAATAATCCATGAATTACCAATAGCATTATGGTTATTCACTTTCAAAAGAACATGGCGTAATTCGTTAATTTAAATTGCAATGAAAGGTTGGACTATGGTTTTTCAACACATATATAATTTACCATTATACATGACTATAAGTTCCATAATCCGGCTGGCAACTTCACGTTTATTGGTGTGATTTAACATATAACCTGATATTTTATTAACCTTCCATAAATGTTTAAGTGCTATGGAAATTATGGCCATACCGCCTCCTTTCAACCTTACATTAATACCCTGGTTGTCATATGCCTATGGTTATGCATGGTTCGACTGCCAAGGAGCCTCCAGTTGGTAACCTAGTTGTCGTATGCCTAGGGTTATGCATGGTTCGACTGCCAAGGAGCCTCCAGTTGGAATCCTTCCGTGGGAATATGCATCGGTTCTATGGTGCAGATGCCTCTTCCGAATCCAACAATCGCGGTGTTAGATCCTGGTACATTGTGTGTCTCAAGGTGATCTCCCAGGGTTGTCGAGCTGCGAGTGTTAGTCTGTCAAGTCATCAAATGGTTCACTTCTGTCTCTCTCTGTTATGGTTCTCTACTTGCTGCTTTACCTCACCACAATTTGCCTTTGATCAAGCTGCCCACTTTTGGTTACCTTCGAAAATGGTTCTTTTCAGTGGTATAACACGATGTGCGCTGAGACACAACCTCTGTTTTCAGAAAGGGTTCCAACTTGGATAGCCTCTTCACGTAAGTGCATATTCGTTTTAGGTGTTAAACTTAAATAGTTTCTTAGTTTTATAGCTTTGCTCTTGTTTTTTCATCACATACTCATCTTGTTTTCTACATGAATGTGTAGCCCTAGTTGGCTATGGTGTGGGTCCTCACAGTCATGCCGAATTGTAGTTGGGCCTACCATATTCTTGGTGGCCACTACCAGGTATGTGTTTGTTTGTCGAACTAGGCTAGGGATATTAGTTAACATCCTTCATCTGTGAACTAGATGGAAACTTATCCCTGTAATGTATTTTTAAAAGGTTTCTCTGGCCTAAGGTTGAGGGTTTTGTTATAATAACTCAGAGGGACTCGGCCGAACTCAGAGGAATAATTCCTCGTTTTCAGACTTTTGGTTTTCGTTATGAAATTTCAGTCTTGTTTCCAAGAATGTGCTTGTGTTAAGTTATTGATCTATTAAAGCCACGAGACTAGGGTTTCTTTGATGGGCATTAAGGGCATGAGGCCCAAGGGTAGCAGAGTACATACTCATTTATTCATGGGTGGCGGGAGATAGATATTAAGACATTCATTCTTATGAAAAGTGGGAGACATGGGTGGGAAATAGTAGGAAATAGTGGGCTAGGCCATCTTAAAATGGAAATAAGACCGCTGAAACCACCGAAACTTTTTTGGTGTAGAGGCCGAAAATCTTTTTGGCACTAAATTGTTTTAGTTTTTATATGTTGGGGCTTTCATTATTATTTTGCAAAGGAACTCGAAGCTGAGCTAGAAGTTTCAAGGAAGATAGCAAAGGGTTTATTTTCTATAGGTATTTTCCTTTCAATTTGATGTATTTCCCTTGCAACAATGTTGGCATTGGTATTATTTTCCTTGCATAGATGTATTCATGGTATAGCTGTAGGAATTGGGATTATTTTGAGCAGTCTCCTCAGCTGTGACTGCTTTTTCAAGAACAGATTCATCCATACTTGAAGAAGGAACACATCATTACTGTCGGTAAGGTTGGGCTTGTTTAATGGAGTATTGAAATCATTATAGCAAAGGGAACACATCATTAATATTAATACTAGGGGAACTGGAACAATGTCAAGGCATTCCCGAACTAGCGAACACATCAATACTGCCTTCAAAACTATTTGAAGAATCAACAATTTCCTGAGCCGCGTCTAGTTCTGTTTCTTTATAATTACATGAACAACTTAATTTTTGCTTTGAAGTATCGCTCTCTATTTGTGTGTAGACATGAATCCAATCAACCTTGTAATGAGATGACTCACCTGCATGCTGGGAAACACTAGGCATTGGCTCATACATACTAGAGACACTGTCCACTTTCGAACCATGCAATTCATCAAGGCCATAAAAATGTTTGTCATTGTCTAGACTTTGAATAATGAAATTTGTCTTCATGAACTTCATCCTTAATAACTGAGTCATGAGCTTGCAGGCCAACATCTGAAACTCAAATATTCTCATAAGCTTCTTGAGGTTCATCGTATGATGAATGAATCAGTTGATGATCTCCAAATTTCAAGGAAACTGCATTAGACGACATCGGATAACCATCATTTTGGCTACTATTATAATTCTTATGTGATTTTCATTCTTCATCATCGTGAGTTACACTTTTGTAAACTTGTTCAATTTGCTCTTCTTTTTCAACTACATGATCTTGATATCTTTCAATTGCATTTGAATTCTTAAACCCATACTCGTGAGTTTCATTATTAACAAGTGAGATGGGATTTTCCTGAATAGAAGTAGCTGAAATGTACTGTATGGTGCATTCTTCACCATCTTGAACTTCATTGGATGATGCCTCCTTTCTAAATAACAATTCTTTCTTGTCAATGAAAAACTGTCTCCTTTCTAATTAAGACAAGAAAAGGAATTTTCTTTATGTATCCCATGGAGTATAACCTTTTATATGCAATTGTGTCTTATAACATGATAGTGTTGCACCCTAACCCAACATACAACATTGTAACAATCCTAGTTCCTTTGGGTGTGCTTTGAGAAATGAGGTCATCCTTTTATGAAAATGCACGCCCCATTGGCTCACTGTTATATATTTCAACTTCTCTACAATAAATGGCCACATTGTCATATATTTCAACATTTATTTATGTAATGATCCTAACTAGTGTCCACAAACTTTTCTTCGCAGATTTCTATTACATTATTCTATACAAAATGGCAGACCAGGCATTTATGTTGCTTTTGGTATTTCTATTATTTATGTTGTTGATTTAGTTAGAGGCTTGATTTTCTTTTAGAAATAACTTTAAAATGATACTTCAAAAGTTTGTTTGTGACTAGATAAATGCTAGTTGGAACACTCTGATAAGCTTGCCTCAAAGTGTCGGACAGATCTTCAATGCTCACTCAACACATATTTGGTGTTACTGATTCTATTTTCTTGTCGGTTTTTTGATCAAGGTTTTCTTATTTTTATGTTATTATGTGTTTTTTAAGAATGTACTAATGGGTGTTACCGATGTTATTCACTACTTTTATGGAAATGTTAACAAATGCACGATGGAAAGATGATGCTATGATGATGCATGGGGTAAGCTTGAATATGTCTTTTATATGTTCAATTATCTTATATTCCTTATTATATTATGCTAATTTATGTTTGTGGAATGCAGGCAATCATTAAAGTCATTCCAACCCCTATAACACCTTATAAAACATCTAAGGTAATGATAGTGGTAAAACTTGATCAATATTTTTGTGCATTTAGTTAACTTATTTCACTATATATATTTATTAATATTTGTGTTTTTACTAAGCATGCATTTTGTTGGCATGCAGGATTCATCTATGCCCCTCAATACAACCAATGTTGGCATGCATGGATCATTAATGCCCCCATACACATCTAATGTTATGCAAGATGTAAGATTCAACCATTTATTTATGTGAGTTTGATTATGTTATTTGTTGAGAAACCTAGGGCATATATTAAATAAAGTTTTTGCACAACGACTCCATGATTTATGAGGTGTTACGAAGAGCTAGATCATGCCTTCAAATGGATCACCCCATATGTTTTTTTCTTCTTGTACATGCAATACTATTTTAACAAGTAACCCACACAATATGTTATTCCAAAACATGATGTCAAGTTACTTTTTTAGGGTTTTTATGTAATCAAGAGGCCTTTATAGGGTTTCTTAAATTCAAGCCTTAGATCATACTCTTTTCCCTTTATGTCATTCTAGAGTTTATCTCATGCCATAGAAATCAAATCATAGGGAACAAATACCTTAAGATTAAGGTTTGTAAATACTAGGGTATTTCTTAAAATATAAACCCATAAATTCAACCCTACTACATCTTATGATGGACCCTTTAAAAGAAAATTATTATACATACCTCATGGACATCTATCTGTAATGATTAGTATTTAGGTTGCCATGATTATTTGCAACTTTACTATACATTTCATTGATCATTTGCCACCTTCATGACCTTCTTTTAATGGGTCTTCCGAGATATTGTCATTCTATAATGGGACTTTCTTCTTCATGTGTTCTTGAAACCCATGCCTCAGTCATAACAAAAATAATATTCTTTTTCCTTTTTTTACATAAATTACATAGAATTGTGATTATATATTTCATTATGAAGACCGAACCTAGTTACATATTTCAACATTATTCATCTATTATTCCATCTTATTATTTATATTTGTGCTTTGCAGGATGTTTCTAGGGTGACTCCAACAAGTATACAATCTGTTGGTATAGAGGGTCATGTTATGCCATCTACACCTAGACCAGAACCCTATAACATGCCCTTTACACAATCTGTTGCTATAGAGGGCCATGTTATGCCATCTACACCTAGACCAAAACCCCATAACATGCCCTCTACATCAAATGTGGGTCTAGTCAGCATTCTCCCACCAAGACCAGAACAAGTTTCTTTGAGGAGTCTTATAGACTCACAAACAAGAATGTTAAGGCTCCTACCAGATATTCCTTCAAATGTTCAAATCAGACAAGAAATAATTGAACAAATTCAGTTATGGGAAATGTCATTTCTGGAGAGTGTAGCTCCTGCAAGAGATCAACAAGTAAAATTATTTTATTTTTTTTATAATTTCATTTGTTATGTTTAGGATCATTATTTTAGATATGCAAAATAGTTTCATATTTTGGTTGGGTTCTTAATAGTTCCACAATTTCATTGTAAATGCAGGAAGTAAGTGACACAGTGCCTAATGTATCTATAAGGGAACCTTCCTCAATCCCCAAGACTACAACAATATCATCGATGACCACAAAAGGAATGCAAGAAGTTAAAATCTTTCTAACTTTAGAAGGAAATGTCTTGAAGGATGAAACAGGGCTGAAATTTTATCACTTTATTTTTCGTCATGCAAAAGAATTATTTGGAAATACCATCCAAATGGATTGGAGGAAACAAGCCAATGCCAAAAAAGAGGAACTATTTAAATATGTAGTAATAGCATTTGGTAATCCTCCATTTGATAAGGAACTTATTTTACAGATTGCAAGTAAATACATGCACTCAAAGAGGTCCAATTTAAGGACAAAGTTGACAAAAAACTTGATGTATCCACGTCCAGCTTGGATCACAGACCAAGTGATGTGGGATGAACTCATGAAAGATGCCAAGTTTAAGAGGAAAGTCCTCAAAAATCCAAACTATACGCCATCTACACAAGGATGAGCTAAGAGACGCCTACGAGATACAAGAAAAGCAACCCAAGCTAGGGTGTCAAAAATTGGATCTAACAAATTAGGCTCTGGTGGATATAATAGTATTCATGGTGGTATGGTAAGTGATATTTCCATCTATTATATTTTCTATTTTAGGAAAAGTAACCATGGTCACGTTGAGTTAATTGTATCTTACTAGTTATTTTACCTTATAGATATGATTATCTTTGTTAATGTAGGTTCACCAGTTTCAAAAGGAAGCTTCAGAGGAAGACCTAAAATATGTTGTATCACATGGTTCCCAAGGTCTTCAATAAATAATAATATTAGTTGTTTATAATATTATATGAATAATGCAATAAATCAATTGGAGGTTTTAATGTTATTATAACAAGTTAAAGTGTGTTGTGTATTGGAATCAGGTGAAACATCTCAAAGTGAGCATGGGGAGGAGATACAAGCACATGATGATTTGCTTGTTGCACAAAATCATCGAATAGTCATTCCTAAACCTTGGCAGGAAACCATTATTTAATTTCAGTGAATAGGAAACAGAAATAATGAGGAGGGTGTTCAATGTGATGAGCATTCCACACCCACAATTAATGTAGCGCCTCCCAAAAAGAGGACAAAAAGGATTGATATGTGTTACATTTTAATAACTCGAACGTGCATCGCTCTAGCTTCTAAGGAGCGCACTAGGTTGTGAGGGTCCAAACATAAACTAATTATGTGTGCAACAAAACATATTTTGAAGATAATTTGTTTTTTTGATGAGTACTTACATATTATGGGCATCACTAAGACTGTTGCAGGTCCTAACTTGTATTATTTGTTTGATTATGATCAATTTAATATGCTTATATTTGTGTTGTATGTATATGACCTGGTCCTAAAAGTTAGCTAAAAAAATTCTATCTCATCGTGCAAGAAGAAACTGGCAAGTGAAGTTGACATGAAGGACATACACCTCATGTGTTATTTCTTGGTCTTAGAGGTTTGCCTGAGTTGAGGTGAGGCGGACTTCGAATAGGGGTAAGTAAGAAATTGAGATTCTAAAGAAGTTTCAGATAATGGACAATAAACCATACGCTACTTTTATGATACATATTTTGAAGTTACCAGTATATTAAGATTCAAATTTGGTTGATTCGTCAATGTACAAAAAGTATATAGGTTCCCTAACATATCTGGTAGAATTTAGCAATCAAATTGATGTGTGCATGAGATCCCTTGTCTCACAAACAAGGGGGGCTCACACACCAATTTATTGTCCAGCTTGGCTGCTAATATATGGTTGAGCTGAGGTTGCTGCAAATATGCTCCATGGTCTGAGGTATGCGAGGTACTTAAAGGGCACACTGGTACAGTGCTTTGAGCTGTTGCATTCTTTAGTGGATTTTGACAGGGCCAATGATGCAGGTGGCAGGAAGAGTGATTCATGGTTTTGTTTAAGCTTGGGTTCAAATATAATATCTTTGTTAGGATGGGATACCCATGTGTGCAAGTTGAATAAGTCCCTTTCTGGGCTAAAGTATCCTCTTGTGCTTAGTACTCATGGATTTATGAGTACTTACATATTATGGGCATCACTAAGACCATTGCAGGTCCTAAATTTTATTATGTGTTTGATTATGATAAATTTGATATGCTTATATTTGTGTTGTATGTAGATTACCTTGTCCTAATAGTTAGTTTAAAAAACTCTATCCCATGGTGCAATAAGAAACTGGCAAGTGAAGTTGACATGTATTAATTCTTGGTCTTGGAGGTTTGGCTGAGTTGAGGTGAGTTGGTCCTCGAACACGAGTAAGTAAGCAATTCGGATTTTGAAGAAGTTTCGGATAATGGACAATAAACCCTAGGCTACTTTTATGATACATATTTCGAATTTTTCAGTAGATTCAAATTCAGATTTGGTTGATTCGTCAATGTACAAAAAGTAGATAGGTTCCCTAACATGTATGGTAGACTTTAGCAGTCAAATTGCTATGTAGATGAGATCCCAATAGACTGTCCTAGTCATCCCAGCTGTATAATGCACAGTTGTACCATTGTAACACTAACATAGGCACCAGAAGCTATGCTACTAGAGAGGATTAAAGGTAAAGTAGGATGCTAAGACCTTAATGTCTTTGCATGTCAAACACTATGCTCATACTTATTTCATTATTTACTTTTTAACCATCATATGCTGACCATTTTCGATGATGCTAAATTGAATACTCTTTTTCCTGTTTCCTAGGGCATATTACTAGAGATCCTAGAAGAGTTACTGGCTGCCAGGAAAAGAGCCAAGGCAGACCTAAAGGTGGTGAACTAAGTGCTTCCGATGTCCATGTTACATGCTTGTATTTTTTTCACTTAGCATCTCAGTTTTTAACTTCCTGTAATCTTGTTTAGGAGGCTAAAGATCCTTTTGAAAAGGTTGTCTTGGATGGCCGACAATTGGCTTTGAAGGTAATTACAACTTTGTCAAATCTTTATTAATTATGGCTTGGACATGGAATAAAAGTAAAACTAGGTATGCTGGTGAAACGCATAAAATAGTTTTGACTATGTGCACTTGCAGATCAGTGCGAATTTAGTTTATGGGTTTACTGGCGCCACTATTGGGCAATTGCCGTGTTTGGATATTTCATCGAGTGTGACGAGCTATGGTAATTTCACAGTTCTTCCATGGAAGAAAAACATTAAATCCATGGACACCTTGATTCTCCCCTTGTTTTTCCTAGTTGTAATGTTATTACAACTTGTTTTACTTACAATATAGAGATGCTTGCAGTCCTCCCTTATTCTATATATGCATGTATCAACCATTCACATGGATTATTTTTGGGAATTAATTATATCCATGTAATTCTTTTCTTCCTCCTGGCATAATGTTTTGGGTATGAACTATAATTGACAATCTTGTACAAATAAGATCGAGTTCTTGAATTACATTAATTAGTCATGTCTACTTGTACAACTAAGATGATATGCTTAGGCCCTCTTATTGTATTTTGATTACAAGTCCAGTTTGATCTTTTGACACATTCTCTGTTCCATCAGACAATATCGATTTTACGTATTGTTTTAAAATTTCATATCATTAATCATCTCATTTTTTTTCCACCTGTGAGGCCATCAAATGATAGAGCATACAAAGAGGCTAGTTGAAGAAAGGTTCACAATAGTTGGTGGTTACCAACACAATGCTAAGGTAGGCTATTATTTAGCAACTAAAGGCATTTGTAACCTTTGAACTGGATCAGTAATGATAGGAAATACACTTGTTGTATTGGTCATAGTCCAAGTTCTTGAAATCATAATGGGGGATCTAATCCTAACCAAGATTTCTACTATAAAGCTTGATATTATATTTTTATATTTGAATCTAGGTTGTATATGGAGATACAGATTCAGTTATGATACAGTGTGGTGTACCAAATATAGAAGAGGCCATGAAGCTAGGGAGGGAAGCCTCAGATTATATTAGTGGTACATTTACAAAGGTACAGTGTCAAGAATTTTAAATATCCGTGAAGCCTCTAGAGTTGTTAATGATGTTTTTGTAGGGATGAATGTTTTAATATCACCTTTCCTTTTAAAACTAATCTTCTTTTGACATTCCACCTCCATGAGATCTTTGTAAATATGCACAGGACAAGATGATCAGTTATGCTTTTCTGTGGCTTATCTGCATCTGTTTGTTACATCTTTGGCATCTAATCAGTGTGTTATTTAACATATGCTTTTATGCAACCTATTAAACTAGAATTTGAAAAAATATACTACCCATACTTGTTGATCATCCAGAAAAGATATGCTGGATTGTTATGGACAAAGCTAGATGCTTATGAAAAAATGGATACTAAAGGTGAAAAACCTGATCTTTTTGTTTCAAAAACATGCCTTAGTGTTTGTGAAGGCTCAAAATGCTCTTAGAAAAATAATTTATTTCATGCCTTCTTAATTATTAAATATTCCTGATCTTTTAAATATTCCATATCAAGAGGCATTGAAACAGTGCGAAGGGACAATTGCCTGCTGGTGAAGAACTTGATTATAGAGTGCCTTCACAAAATACTCATTGATCATGACATACCTGGTGCAGTGCAATATGTCAAGAACACTATTTCTGACTTGTTAATGAACAGGATGGATTTGTCACTTTTGGTGATAACTAAGGTGAGAACAATGAATCCTTCTGCATGTTTATGACCAAATTTGTTTGACCATTTGTTACTTTTGAAATGGAGAAAATATGATAGGTGGAAGAGGAAATTTTCATTGCAAGCAAGTTACTTATTACATATTCCTGGTTTCAAGTGTTGGAAGTATATACTATATACCTAGTTGGGGCAGGCCATGGAAGTTTCCTTTTTAAGTCTGTCATGTTTCTTCTCCCTACATTCTATACTTGGAAGGGATTCATTCAATATTTACTACTAGCAATGGGAGGAAGAAGTGTCAAGGGAGGCTATTATACAATTGAAGAGAATCAAAACATGACAATATATAATATATCTGCATTTTTAATCTCATCCTGAGAAAAATTGATTACTGTTTAGCTGCGGCAGAAACAGATGTTTGCAGGTCATATCCTTTATCAAGGCTATCAGCATATTCTTAAGGGCATTGTTGTTTGCCTGTGCTAACAATCTCTTTGTTGAGTCAGGGTCTGACAAAGACTGGAGATGACTATGCAGTCAAGGCAGCACACATGGAACTAGCTGAGCGCATGCATAAGGTAAATACTGGAAATAACTTCTCAGAACAAGTATAATGAATGGTGCAATGCCTTCTGGTTCCATTTCAATCGTATCTCTCTATTTTTATTACTGCAGTGCATCTAAAGACTCTTGTAATATTTTTCTTTTTATTGGCAATGAGTCCATTGTTGGATTTTTTAAATTGATGTCGTGTTTTAAAGCCATGTTGCCCCTGGTTTACAGAGGGATGTTGCAACTGCTCCAACTGTGGGTGATCATGTTCCATATGTCATCATAAAGGCTACAAAAGTTGCCAAGGTAATAATTAACCCCTTCTATGCTCAGCATAAGTCTCGATATTGCACTAAAAAATGGTTATTTTAATTATTTTGTTATGTTTTATTTGGAGGCATAATTTATAGAGGGATTATGGATATAATGATTAATGTGTTTACTTGGGCTCAGGCATATGAGAAATTTGAGGATCCAATTTACGTACTGGAGAATAAAATCCCTATTGATCCACAATATTATCTAGAAAATCAATTGAGCAAGGTGAAAGACCAAAGCATCATCACTTGTAGTTTATTCTCTTTTTGAAAATTTCACTAGTGTTTCAAATATATCTTAATAGATAGTAATTCTTTCGAGCTAAGTGTTTTTGATTAGTGCTTGTTTTTGCTCTATAGCTACTGTTGAGAATATTTGAGCCCATTTTGAAGAATTCAAGCAAGGATCTTCTTCATGGTAGTCACACATGAGCAATTTCCATATCAACTCCTTCAAATAGTGGAATTATGAAATTTGCCAAGAAACAACTTAGTTGTATTGGTTGTAAAACACATATCAGGTATTTAGTTAATACAAGTAGACGGTGTCCTACATGTGGTTTCCTTGCTTATAGTAGTGCACAATTGAGAGTAACTATTATTTTAGTTTAGCGCTTTAGAAAGCTACTAGGGTTCATCTTTTTGATGTGGAAAAATCTATGAGGTTGCATGATTCCATGCGTGCTCTCCTTGTAAGAAACTATCTAGCTTTCTTATAATAAGAATGTCTGGTTAGGTTGTTTCATACTGAAATTCATGATGTCACCTAATTTCATGTTGCCATTGCAGTAGAGAAGATCAGACAGTTTGTTCACATTGCAAAGGAAGAGAAGCATAATTGTATGAGAAAACAGTTGCAAATGGTAAGCTGGTATTCTAATACCATTACTCTTTATTTGGATAATCTAGAGTAGGCCTTGTGTCTGTTGTTCTCACCTAGATTTTCTATCATATGACACTAATATTTGATCAATGTCGGTGAGGGAATTAGAAATGCTCTTTGGTAAACTATGGACACAATGTCAGCGGTGCCAAGGCTCTCTGCACCAAGATGTTATTTGCACAAGGTTTTTGAATGCTATATTTCAAGTATTACATTTTCATAACATGATTTAAATTTACATTATGGATGTATTTTGTAACATTTGTGTGATCATGTATTTGTTTTTAATTAATAGGATGTTTTATTTTTTATTTTTTTACCAATTGCTATCTCTTTTACATTTACATTGATGTCCTATCCTTATTGCAGTCATGACTGCCCAATATTTTATCGTAGGAAGAAAGCTCAGAAAGACCTAACTGAAGCAGAGGTGAAACTAGAGCGCTGGCAGTTTTGAGGATGCTGCCTGTGTAGCTTGTAATTTTTTGTATTATCGAATATTTTTGTTTTCCTGAATTTTCTCTAGTGTATGTTTCTCTGATTTAATGGACCAGGGAATTTATTTGGTCCCTAAATCAGGATGAGCATGGTTTATTTATTGTACAGTAATTGTCAAGTCCTTGTTCTATAATGTTAACTAGTTCGATATATCTTTTCTCCTTGCAAATGAGATGGAGAAAAAGTCAAAATGGATACATACTTCCCAAGGCATACCCTATAAATGCAATGTGCACACATATCCCAAATTTTAGGAGATCACACACTATAAAACATAGATCTGCAGGCTTACATATGTATATCTAGACATGCATATAGTTGAATGGATGGATGGATGGATAGGTAGATAGAGATGGATACACAGATAGATTGGCAGGAGCAAATCCAAGAAAGAGAAGGATGCAAAAGGATAGGCACTACACATAAAGAAGCCATCATATTTCTCCCTCTTTCAACAATTTATGCTAATTTGAAAACTTTACTTGTCATTGCATGATTGCACCCGTCAAATGAATGATCCGATGATGATTTGACAATTATACCACAAAATTAAAGGGTATATATTAGAAAGGCCCTTGGAACATTTCTCCCCATCCTCAAAGCAAATTCAGAGTCCCATATGTCATCTTCATGATACTAATTAGAATGCTTAGATGACCAGCCTTAGCAATCACGATTCACAATGATCATGAATAGAACTGAACCAACCATCTATTGATTTGCATATGAATATTTTTCTAGCTGGTATATTGGATATAAAGTTCCTTGTGATGCTCTTCTCAACAAAAGTCAGGCTACCACTCATATCTTTGGGCATTTTATAATAAAGTGTGCTACTTGAAGCATACATTTTCCAACTTTCAACTTCTTGTGCACAAGAACATGGCCTTACCTATAGTGCCATTTTAACTTTTACAAAGCTGTCTGTTCACATTTATTAGCAGGATTTTGGTTAACACCTTAAGGAGAAATAAAACTTGTTGCATTTTTTACATAATTCTGTGCATACATCAACTAGGGTTGTGTGAAATTATAATTATATTAACCTTAAGGTGAAAGAATTTTGTGGACCAAGAAAGGTTAGACTAATTGTTTTCAATACACATGATAAAGTTTGCGTGATGGTAATATAGCCTTTAGGGTGTACTTTATTCATGCACATTTATAAAGTACGTGGTACCACAATGGTACTTTGCGGCTATGTCCCAGTACCCTTTTGGAAGGAAAGGCAGTAAGGATGAAAGGAGGGACCAGAAAGCTCTCGAATACGTAAACTCCATTCCAGAACCGTTCCGTGAGAAGAGTGAAGATAGAAAGACTAGCCAAGAAAACCAACCCTCAAGGCATTGCATTGCAGAACGAGGAGATCTTCTCCTACAATGGGGCTAAAACAAGAGGCCTCGTGGTTATAGAGCAAAATACAGAAGCGTGGTTGAAAAATATTCTATTTAGGCTAAGAAAATTATTCAGATTGATAGACATAATTGAAGGCATGACACGAGACATTCAAGATGATTTTATTTATTTATTTTTAAATAATTTTTTATATTCTCTCTAGAGAGGCAATAGTCTGAATTATGGACATTTATTTTTTTAAAATAATTTTTTATATTCTCTAGAGAGACAATAGTTTGAATTATGGACATTTATTTTTTTTAGATAATTTTTTTTTTGGTCTCTAGAGAGACAATAACTTGAATTATGGACTTTATTTTTTTTAAAATATTTTTAATTGTCTACAATAGTTTGAATTATGGACATTTTTTTTTTAAATAATTTTTTTTATTGTCTTTAAAGAGACAAATCAAATTGTCTTTATAGAGACAATAATAATATGTGTTCTATATTGTCTTTATATAGACAAATTTTTGGGACACTATATTTTGAGACACTATATTTTGAGACACCCGCTTAGAGACAATATTTAACACAATACACAAGTTTCATTTTGTCTTAAGTTAAGACAATTGAGTCAAATATTGTCTTAAATATCATCTTAAAACCCCCCTACATGTAGTAGTGTTTCCTTCCTAGGCTTCCCCCTTTGAGATAATTCATTTTATCTCAAACGAAAAACAGGTAACTGATTTTGTAATTATCTAGTAAAAGAGTTTTTTTTTATAATCTCAAGGTTCCCTGAGTGAATTCGAAGATTACCTTCACTATTTTTTCTATTACATAATAAGCAAGTTTACACCACACATATTAACTAGGTGGCCTCAACTCTGCCCGAAGGGAAACCTACTCTCTTGGCCACTGGTCAGCATTGTAATCCATCCAAAAACAATATTGTTTCGATCATTCCATCCAACCTAGATACGTCTCTATCTCATGTCTAGACACTACATAACTGTAAAAATGACATTTGCAACATAAAAAGTAAAAGCTAACCACATAGAGCAAAATTATGCATGGGGATGAGTCTAGTCCTTCTATTCCTCTGAGGCAGATGCCACGGGAGTTGGATCCTCATCTCATGCCTCTAGCATGCCATACAACTCCAGAATGCAAGGGATGTGGCGGTCAATTATGTCCATCTTGATGTCCTATTCATGCAACTGAATGAGAATTTTCTCCATATCCTTCTTATAATTCGACATTCCCTGAACTGTCACCTCCATACCCATGGATATCTTCTCCATTGCCTTGCCTAGTAGAATCTTCATTAAGCAACACAAGTATAATGTTTGTATCAACTGTGCGATTCTCCCTCGGGGGTTCCCTAGATTTCGAACATCGCTTTCTTGCTTTACCTCCTTTTCCCATTCTTCCAACAATTTTCAAAAGCAAGCATCTATCCCCTCAAGGTAAGCCTTTGTTGCTTCACTGATGAGGATCTCTACTGATTTGCGACCCCTACGAATTTTCAACATTCTCAGCATCTTATATGTCTGGGGAGCCGAGCCTCTCTTGCTGCGCCCATGTCCTCTTGCAGCATGGGCCATGACCTATTTACCAGAACACTATAGACACCCAAAAAAAGTTAGATTCAAATTCATAAATTTTGTAATAGACCACCTTGCTTGTTTAGGCTTTTCCTCTCCTCCATTTTTCACGGCATACATGCAGCGGTGGGCCGAAGCTCACAGATCCTAGAGGGGAGGTCTTTGACCCTTGCCCGTCATTGTTCCCTTCCCCCTTATGATGGATTGTATGTAGGTCATCGTGCCCCGTCTCAAGTTGAGCCCATAGGACCTCCTTCATTCTAGTAGTATGCTTGCACTGGTTCCATATCCTTGCTCCCTCAGCTCAGAGCTGAATGGTTGTGCCTCTAAGGTCCCTAAAGCTAGTTTTCCACTTAAGATTCCTGGCCTTGCCATCAATCCCATGTGGTTTCTAGCTATCCCAGCGGTTTCTTCACAGACTACACTCGTGGCTGTGACCCGAGCCCCCTACCATCGACTTCCCCCTGCCACTCTCTACAGCCCCGGACTGCCACCATCTTTCACTCTTGTGTTGCATGTCAAATGACCTTGCCTACTTCACCACCCTACATTATCTATTATCTTGCCACCTTTCCCACTTCCCCAAGAGGCATTCATGCCTAGGGACACTGTACCCCTCGCCTTGAGCATGTGGGGGACTACGGTAATAAGTGTCTAGGTACTAAGCATGGCTGCGCCCAAGCTGTCTCGATTAACAACCCGCATCTCGACTAGGAGGATGAGTTGCTGGGCTATTGTTTTCATGGCTATGTCTAGAATCGTGGGCCAATGTTACCTACAAGGGTTTAAAGGTTGCATCCTAGCGTAGGATTGTCCATTGCTTTTCTAGCCTATCGTGTTGATGATTGCACCCCCAATTAGCCAGGAAGTAGACCCCCTTGTTTCCATCTCTCCTAACATGTTTGACTTGTATATAATCAAATTTGGGGACGATTTTACTTATCACTTGGATGAGTCTTGCAGTCCTCCAGCTCTAACTGAGTTTATCCGGCTATCCCGCAGCTTTCTCCATAAATAAGCCGAGTGTTATCCTGGGGATCTTTGAAGAGGCCACCTAGCCTGCCTCACAAGGGTTTCCTTTGGACACCCCATCAAACTGAAGTTTAATGAAGCGGGAGTGGAGGTCATACCCGTCTTTCTTGTCTTCCATGCTTTAGTAGCAATCATCCATGGGGTTGATCATTGTTTCTTCCCTCCTATGTGAATTATTGTTGTTTCACTAGAAAGATGAGGTTTGAATTCCATTAATTCTTATTCCTTTTGGATTGAATCTTCTGACTTTTTAGAAGATGATCTTATGGATCGAAGCCATGATGAGCGCCATGTAAGTTAGGGAGAGGAAAAAATAGGGTGCTCAACTCCCATTGACAACCACCTTCAAACCTCTTTAAGTAAAGAGTTGCGGCTCCTCAACAGTAACATTCCACCCACACTGAATGTAAAACCTACTAGATCCAAAGAAATAGGAGGGTCAATGGTAGAATGGACTTCTTTCTATAGAGTAGTGAGTAGTGAGGATCTTTAGAGTGCCCAAAAACATATGCTTGTCTATTGAATCTATATGTGGCTCGTGAGTAAACTTTCCCATCTCTACCTTGGGTAGCAAACTGCTAGCGTACAACTGTCCATACAACTATTCATGCATGGACAAAGAGAGAAGTCGCTCGAGAAAGGAAAAATAGCTTTGGATGTGGAGAAGCTATGAGTTCAGGAAAAATAACACTTTGGGGGGGATACATGTGAGTAGAACTGCTTCTTTCCTCACGATTCCATTACCACTGTTGCTATTGCAAGATGAACCTACCCACCCGTATTGAAATGCTCCTAGAGCAACCTAGTTATTGATATGGTCCAACCACTAATAATATACACACAATATATAGGTAGTATTGTTTCTCGCAAAGAGCACCACGATTGTTTTACCACAATATTCTTTCTTGCAATGAGCAACAAGATTGTTTTACCGCAATATTGCCAATAGTGTCATCAAAATCAAAATAATAACTCATATCTCAGAACTTCCCTCCCTTTCTAACATATTTGTGCGAACCAAGCAGCCTCCTCCTAGTGAGTCTTTCCAATTGTGGGGAGGCCACCAACTTTTAGTCAAACTTATTGTGGATGGTCAAACTAAATTATTTAATAATACATTTACTAAGGTATACATTTAATATCTAAATAGGATAGTTGCTCCCAACATCTATACATTTAGTATCTAGATAGGATAGTTGCTCCAAAATTGAAATAGTCTATAAAATTTCATTTTAATTTTTTCACTATATATTTAATTATTTTAACAATAATGTAATTTTTCTAGATATATAATTATATTTTTGCCCATCTTCAAAAATAAAAAGAAAATAAAAGCCTTGAATCCATTGCAATAAAAAGAAAATAAAATCTTTGAATTCATTGCAATAATAATAATGTAAGTGTAGCCATAGGCATCCACACAACAGAAAAATCAAATGTAGAGAAAGAATTGGTTTCGACTCTAAAACATGTGCACCTTTGTAACATATGGAATTGGTCTCCACTCTAAAACATGTGCACCTTTGTAACATATGCCACACTGATTATGCCAATCACGCTAATACCATGGGCGGTTTACATCAACCCCACCCTCCAGATATCCCAGTTGTCATTCATTTGGAGCCCTTGTGAAACCCACCTGGAGATCGACGGTGTAGAAGGAATTTGCAGATCCTACGGTCAGGAGGCAAGCGGGTAGTTAGCGTAACCACTGCCTCACTGTTGCGGCGTCCTCTTTCGATCATTTGCAACACACTGCCAGAACCATGGCTCTCCAGACCTGCAACACTTGTGCGAGAACCATGGCTCTCCAGACCTGCAACACACTGCCAGAACGATGGCTCTCAAGAGTTGCAACACTTGTGCCAGAACCATGGCTCTCCGAACCTGTAACACACTGCCAGAACCACCATGGCTCTCTAGAGCTGCAACACAAACCATGGCTCTCTCGACCTGCAACACACTGCCAAAACTCTTCTAATTTAGAACTAAATTTACCCTAGAATATATCATACCCTAGTACCTTGTAGGCTAGAATATATCATACCCTAGTAACTCTTCTAAATTTTCTGTAAGAAATGAATGTAATTCGTGTTGGAATTTTATGGTGAATTCCATAACACAAAACATCCCAGAACAACTCTCTGATATGATGGAATTTTCTGCTAAATTCCTTAACAAACAGACAACACAAAACTGCTCTGTTTCTACAGAAAAAACTGATAATTTCGTTTTCTGGACTTGGTGTTGCAGCAACAGGAATCGGTGTTGCAGCAACAGGAAATAACACTCTGTTTCTGTTAACACAGAAAAAACAGAAAACTGTGTTGCTGTAACTGGTGTTGCAGCAACAGGAAACTGGAAACTGTGTTGTTGCGACAGGTGTTGCAGCAATGCTGCTCGTGGTGTTGCAGCAACGCGATTTTGACGTCAAGCCACTCGGTGTAACAGCAACACGATTTTGACGCCAAGTCACTTTATGGGCGTCAAAATTACTTATAAATTTACAGTGAGACAGTTGATGCTTGGTGTAACAGCAACTAAAACAAGGGCGTCAAATCACTAATAAACTTACAGAGTGAAATCAAAGTGTTTTTGACACTTGGTGTAACAGCAACTTAAAATCAGCATAACAGTAAACTTGTATTTATAAACTGTAAACAAAACTGATACAGAAAACTTAGCTGTTACAAAAGAGGAACGCTTCAGTTCCAGAAATTGATTTTCTCTAACTCAGAAAATCATAGGTTCAGCACTGCTGTGCACTTACAGAAGAGACTCACTATGTTCTTCTAACCTTCGCTCAAAAAACAGAACTGTTGTTCTAAAACTCAGACAGAAAACAGAACTGCTGTTCAGAAATCTTTTGCACTGCCTGATTAATAAACAGAACTGCTGTGCGTTTACATTTATAGGAAAAATAAAGATCTGAATTAAGCTATAAACTAAGCAAAAAATCTGTTGATCTTTATCTCTGTATTTATTGCAGAAGACGGTGATGCAAGGCGGTGATGCCTTTTCAGCAAAAACAAGTCAGTTGTCTGCAGGGGATTTATTTCTGAATTTAATGCTCAAAATATCAGTGGAGTTTTGCGGCTTCCGGATAATCTGAAATTAATTGCTGAAGATCAGATTTGCAGTTGGAATTAATTTCCAACACTCCCCCTTAATTTCAACTGCTGCATACCCAGGCATTTTCTGAAATGATCAAAACCTTTCTTTGGCAATGGTTTTGTCAAGATGTCAGCCAGCTGATCCTCTGTTCTGCAGTGCTGCAAAACAATCTCACCATTGTTAACTAATTCACGTATGAAGTGAAATTTGGTATCTATGTGCTTTGTTCTTTTATGAAAAACAGAATTTTTAGACAATGCTATTGCTGAGCTATTGTCACAGTAAATGGTTGTGCCATTTTCCTGTTCATGACACAAGTCTCTGAGAACTCTTCTCAGCCATACTGCTTGGCATGCTGCTGCTGTAGCTGCCACATACTCTGCCTCTGCTGTTGATAAAGCAACAACTGGTTCTTTCTTGGAAGCCCATGAGATGGCTCCCGATCCCATATGAAACACATATCCTGATGTGCTTTTCCTATCATCAACAC
>APFE031104791.1:0-13754 GCA_000404065.3 Pinus taeda
GAATGTATGTTTATGGGAAAGGGCATTTAACTACATGGGAGAAATAAGGAGAAACTGAAAACCGGGGTGGGAAAACATAAATTTTTACACCACTTTGAATTTAGTGATCTTCAAAAATTTTAAAGTGACAGAGCATGGAGGACCAATGCCTTGGCACATTACTCAATTCTCGGGCATATGGAGTCAAACAAAGACCAGGTCAATAGCTGAATACCTTGAATGGCATGGGAAGGAGAGAGGAATAACTTCTCAATCCAGCCCTAGCGACTTTCCAAATTATGAGACTTAAGGTCAAGGAATGCAATCTAGTTTCCTTAATGGATACTTGATGACAAATCTTGCATATGAAGAAAACAGAGTTCATAAAAGATGTCACAATTTTTAATGTGGCACATGACAAACCCTGTTTCATGAATTGTAGCAAAATGGAAGATAATACTCACAATAAAATATCACTATTCATCCAAGCATCACTTTTATAATCCAAAGAAAGTTCCACCATTCAAAACATATATTCCCCAAGACAATTTGCCTCATTTGAAATATCCAAAGCCTAAATTTACAAGGAACATTGCAGAAATTCCAGATTTCTATGGGATTTCTCTCCCAAAACTCCATGAGAAGATGAGTGGAAGTGCACATCTATTTATAGAGAAGGTACTCATATTTTCTCACAATAGAATAATAATTTTCTAAGCTAAAATCCCCTAAATTAACCTAAGGAGGAGCTTAAAGCCCTCTACAAATTACTTAATCTAAAATATTACAAAATGGGGTTTCCAAAGCCACATATAAACAATCTATGGGCATAATCCCCCCAAAGATAGCCTTTTTTTCCTATATTAAGGGTAGGAAAGGGGTTGTTGGTGTAGCGTCTAGCCTCCAAAGGCCCTTCAACTGCATGACTTCCTCCAAAAGTGTTCCAATATGCTACCCAAAAGCCTCTAAATTTGGGCACACAGTGCCAAATCTTTCCTTAGGTGGGTGCAATGACTCCAAGTGGGCATTGAAACGCTAAATCCTTCAAAAAGCACTAGTGTGGAAAAGAGTTGGGATTAAATCCCCAAAACGCGATTTTTTCATCTGTGGGCATGGAAACGCTAAATCCTTCAGAAAGCACCTATGTGGAAAAAAGTCGGGATTAAATCCCCAAAAGGCGATTTTTTTGGCTGGCCGATTAAATCGGCTGATTTTTTCCCAATTGAAAAAGTCGGGATTAAATCAAAAAATTCGGGATTAAATCGGGACTTTTTCCAAAAAATCGTGAATGAGGTAGTCTCTTTAACGATTTTTTATTTTTTGAAAAAATCGGGAGTTTTAAAAAAAATGAATATTTTTGTATTTTTTTTTTAATTTTGCCGACTTTTTCAAAAAACTCCCGACTTTAACGACTTTTTCAATTTCTGGACCCTTACCGATTTAATCCCGACTTCGACTTCTTCCACACTGGAAAGCACACCATCACAACCCCAATATTTTTTTCAATTGTGGTCATATGAACTCTTGAAACAAATGTTCTTCATATTGTGGTCTAACATTGCCATGATGGAATCCCCTTTATTGCAAAACACCGCGAGTTATCCCTTACATTTCATCAAAATAAGAGCCGGCTCTAATTCTTATTTCATGCATTTCAAATTGTTATTCAGATTACAAAGGCAGCCCTCAAAATTTCCTCTCATACCAAGTAAAATTGTGGCCTATGGGGGTCGGCCCTGAATAGGACTCAAGTTGGCTCACTAATCATCAAACATGACACAAATGTGTGTATATATATTTACTTGATCGACCTCATTCCTCAACATACGAACTTCGGTCTGCTGGGCTGCTCTGTCTAGGATGCAGGTCTGTGCACCTGCTGTGACAGTAATTGCAAGTTTCTGCCTACCATTCTCTCATCTGCTAGGTCTTCTCTGTCCTGGATATCCTCTCAATAGGTGCCCTTGTTGGAGCATTACCACAGAGCCAAGTGGTCTGTCATCTCTCACACACCACCTATGATTGCCCATGCAGCCCAAAGGATGTAACTCAAAAATTCAGGGGCAATAATGTGGTGGCTGTCCTTATTAAGGCATATTTCAGTCCATTTGTCAACTTTGGCATGCTTCAAGACTTTATTGTATATATACTATTGGTTTTACAGTTCCATCAGCCTGGGTTGGGACAACACATTATGCTTTCAGCCACTCTAGTTCTTCCATTGCTAATGGTATCTTTGGGATGCTTCAAAATTCAGACACTCTGACGCAGAGAAGGGGTAATAATCTTATATTTTGCTCCTTGTTTTGAAGCTACTGATCTGGAAATCCTCTTTTACCTTCATGTTAACATCTGATCTCTGACTTGCTTCCCACATTGACAGTAGCTGAGGTATGATTAGATACAAATTTGATAGCATCATCTGGACCTAATACTTCCCCATAATCCACCACACCCTTGAAACATTTCAAATCTGGAATGTGCCCTTCTAGATATGTTATTGCTATAGCACAGGTATTGTTACATTAGGCCTCTGCTGCAGTATTCCAACTGCAACAGTTTGCTACAGGGGTGCCTCGGGGTCACACACGATGAATGCAGTAATATATAACAATTATTAAGAGCTTTTTTACACACAAATTTCATAGGGTGTCCCTGTCTAAAATGGAGAGAAGATTTTGGGCAAGTGATATGCAGTCCCAATTTTTTCTTATTGAAAATTTGTGGGTAACATGTGGCTCCAACTTGAGGACAAATGCTCCTCTCGAGATAACTTGAGAACTCCAGAATCTCCTTAAATTACTGAAAATGATCCCTGTATCATTAAATCACAGAATTCTCAAGAACTTATGACTATCAGATGCCACACCATCTCCTTCAGTGCTTGATCACCATTGAAAACAAGGCTAAGTTGAGTTCTGATTCCTGAGTGCGAGTGAGCTGTGGACTGTGTCAACACCGAATTAAGCAAGAACCTGGGCAATTGATATCCAGTGATATCATTTTCCATATAGAAAAAGGACAATGCTTGCATTTTTGTGGATGATTACCATCATAACTAGTAGCCCATGACATACTCTCCTGTCCATAAAACTATCTTAACACTTCCCTGTTTAAATATTTGTTGTTTACAAGTATCAAGAAAGTCTGTATATTGGTCAACCCATGGTACAGTGCAACCTACTGTCCAAAAATCACTTCCAAAGGTGTGCATCCACACGCTAATCTCTTCATTCAGCTGACAAGGGGAAACATGGATTAAACTGCACTACAGGATCATCATACACAATGTGTTGAACCCAAAACTCAGTATCTATGGATGTCACATGACCTTCTTTAACCACAGGATGCAGCCACCATTAGTTCCAGTTTAGGTTCCCCCTTGAAATATTTTGTGTAACTGGTTACTTCTATTAATTGCCATAAGAACAAGGCCAACATCAAAATTTGATGTACCATTTTCATCACTGTTTTCATGGTACAATTCCTGAATATCCTTGACCCCATCAAGTTGTCTCAAGGTCACATTAAAGGAAAAGTAATCCAGTTTCTTGTCATACAAATTAGTTACAAGGACAAACTTATCTTCATTTCTAGATTTGACAATCAAATCATCATCAAGAGGCAACCTTTTGCTTTGCTTGGCCGTTGATGGGCTTGCATTTGCCAATAGCTATGCTCCATTTCCTTCATAAAAATTTGAATGACAAGGTGATCCTTTGATATTATGGAATTATTCAAATTTTCTTTCCTCCTTTAAAAGGGTCAAGGATATAAACATTTATGTTTTCATCTGTCTGTGAGGCTTCATCACTACATTTTAGAGACAGCTTAAGGTCCTTCTTATCTGGTGCTTCTCCTTTAATGAGGTTAGGATCAAAGTTGTCCTCTACTCAAGCACTATAATATTTTCTGTACTAGCACAACCTTGCATGGCAGTGTCATCATCTGTGAAACATGGTCTATCTTCTAATCTTTAAGGCTGCTCTCTACCAAGGTATTGCCCAAATTAACAGAGAATTTAGCACTGCTAATTTAGCTAGTCATCAGATCTATGGCTACAGATTGCTTAGTGTTCCATTCATTTGGATATTGTGTCAAATTTCCTTCCATCCATGCCGCAGAATCATTTTCAGGTTTCTCCTTGATAAAAATGGGTTCTTAGACTGAAGCTGCAATACCATCATCATATTTTGGGAAGAACCACAATCCTTCCCTTTGATTTTGAATGTCATTGTCTCGAGCAGGCTTAGATGGACCTTTTACTATATCACACTTATGGTTGTCCAAGTCAAACATGTAGGATAGACCCTTATCGGAGATTTCAAGGGATTGAGAAAACTCTCCAAATGGTGATTCTGCTTCTGCGATATAACTACCACTGTATTCCTGACGATGATCTGGCTCGGTGTAGTCATAATAGGTTTTATCATCTATACTCTGTTTCTCATAGCAGCTTGTGAGCTTTCTTATCTCAGGATAGGCAGATCGTTGTCAGGGATACGTAGTCATAATAGGTTTTATCATCTATACTCTGTTTCTCATAGCTTCTGAGCTTTCTTATCTCAGGATAGACATAATTTTCATTGCCAAGTTACCTTTGGCAGGGGTAACATCTGTGATTGGCTGGAAATCTTCACTATGAAACATGTTGAAGATGCCCCTCCATTCATTGGGTGGGTCAGGATGACTAGTTCTGTATCTCTGGCTTGCTATGTCAAGAAGTGGCTGCTCCTCTCTCAGTAGAATCATTTTGAACAGTGGTCTCTATGGTATTTTATCCTTTCTTGCAGCCACTTGGGTCTTCACACATAGTCAATACCCCAATTTGCAGCCCAGAACTTCTTCATAGATTCATCATTTGCTTGGTTATCTAGGGGACAATGGTCTTCCACATCCATGGCTTCTTTTGGATCACACCATTCTTCGTCTGCTATGTTAAGCTCCAAAATTTCTTTGGGCATGAAGAGAGGTTGATTGCTGTGTTGCTGAGGGCTACAATGCCTTTCCCATACAATAACACACAAAGTGTTCACTGCATAGTACTTGTAAGTAAGTTCTAGGAGGAGGATCTCTATAGGGTATTCTTGATATTTCTGCAACAACACATCAAATCCCTTCCTTTGCTTGATACATAGGCCCAATGGAAATTCATATCGCTGCAATCTTCTACTAGTTGCTCACAAAACTTCCCATACTCATTCACATTTTCTTGAAGTGCTTGGAATTTTTCTTGGTTCAAGACCTGATTATCCTCTTGATCATTATGAGGAAGATATCTTCTTCTTGTTGGGCTACATCCTTGTTCTTAGTAGTGGCTTCATCTAGGCTTACTTTGGAAGGGCCTAAATGATCATTTCCTTGCCAAGGCTGATTTAGGGCATCCATATACACTTGAAATTTTTGACCAATTTAGCGGGTATAGGTTTGGATATTCATGGATATCCTCATCATGACAAGCTTCATATATTTCATGCAGATTTCTTGTAGCCATCTTAACAAAAATGATACAAAACTAAAAATATGTGCAACTTTGTACTTTTTTATAATCGAGTTGCCAAGGTGAGCTTCAGATGCCCTCAAATGGTGCTTGTCTCGCTTTATAATCACCAAGTCTTCAAAATCTTCAAAGAACTAGGACTTCATTCTTTTTGTGGAGTCGCGAAATGAGTAGATTTATCCTTGACTTCAGGATGAACTCATTCAAAGGAAATAAAGCTTAAACTTTTGACTATGAGGGGAAGGACTCAACTCCTTCTAGGAAATGATGCCAAAAATGTTACAGCGAAATCTAGCACCCTAGTGCTAGGCCGAACTAGATCCCCGCCAACAACGAGATCCACCACCACTTTCACCTTAGTAGTGAAATCCTCATCTGTTTTGTAGGTGGATGATATCCCCACAAGGGAGTTTTCCCCAACAAGACTTAGAGGTTAGATGACTATTGTCGCAAAATTTAGCAAACCTAGTGCAAAGCCCTACTAGGTAGAACCAAGCCTTGGGGCAACAAGAGAAAGGGTTGCCCATTGTCAACTCAACAACCTTTCTCCTACTTGTTAGTGGTATTTGACCACAAAGGAGGTTTCCCTAAATTAACTAAAGAATATTTAATTACTATGGCTCAAGGTGATAGATAAGAGGTCTATAATTTGGGATAAACTACGGATGAAGCCTAGAGGGCCCAGATTTTCTTTGCCAAGGTTTAAGTACTCTATTTAAGTTAGGTTAAGGTTTTACAATGGTAGGGTGTAGGATGTCATATAACAACCCAAGAAAAGGCCTTTCGATGAATAATCAACAAAAGGGAGCAAAGCCTTAAAATAAACACATGGGGTTAGGGTTATTTAATGGAATTTTATGGCTGAAACTAAGTTGCATGACACGGGGAAACGGGAACGAGTTTCTGAAACAAGTATGAAACGTGACCCCCCCCAAATTTTTGAAACGGGGAAACACGATATATATATATATATATATATGTTAGGACATTTTATAAATGTTATGTGCAATCATAAAGCATACATGATACATTATGATTAAATTGTCCAATGTCAATGCATAAACTATAAGTCTATCAATTATACATGTCACATGATGATGAAACATACTAACATCACATTTACTCATGAATGATCACATAATGAAAGCAACAATATCCGAAAGCAACCTTGATAAATGAGGTTTGTTATAAATATATATCCAAAATCAACTTTTATTATATATATGAGGCTGCAAGTACTATAAAGACTAAAGACTAATAGTCTTCAATCTTCATCCTCATCATCATAATCCTCGTCAAAAATAGAAGAAGAAGCATGCTCAACAGTGGGTGGTCGAGCTGAATAAGATGATTGGTCAATTCCACTTCTAGGCTCCCCGTCCTCAATATTCAGGGCAACAAGAGAGAGCTCCAAATCAAGAGTTTTTGTATCAACATCCCATTCTTTAGAAGGACCGTTGCTATATTCTGGACCCCTCCAAGATGCAGGGAGAAGGTTGGAGTGCACATAAACACGATTCTTTGCCTTTTGTGAGTCCAACCTGTTGCACTTCACAGAATGAATAAAACCATAGGTGCTCCAATTCCTTTCTGCTGATGAAAAACTTGTCACTTGTGAAAGAACACGAATGGCAAATTTTTGCAAATGTACACCATTTTCTCCATGACAAATCCACCACTTAACTGGATTCATGGTGCTTCTCTCCTCCAAAGTTGATATATCTAAATAATCATCTAATCCTACAACAAAACTTGCAAATTCTTCCTTCTCCTCCCTATGTAGATGAGCTAGAAACATTCTCATAAGGGCTTTTAAGTTTTTTCACCCCATTAGCCACCTCTTTATCCTTATGGGATGCCCTCCTCTTCCCATTGCTTTGAGCAATAAGATATTCATCATAAAATCTCAAGTTCGGGGCATGTGCTAAAGTGTGCAATGGAGTGTTAAAATTAATCCACCTATCAACAATGATTTTCCTGAATAAATCGGCAAAATGAGCATCAACAAATAAAATCTATGGAGACTCTTGTGAAATAATTTCCATAGTTTTCTCAACCATGGTATCCATGCCATCATATATCTTTCCTAAGAAAGGTTGGCCTGTGTCAGCGTTCTGAAGAAGCTCAAATGCAGGGGTTGTGAACTTTAGCAAGAAATCTATCTTGCTCCACCACTCCGCATCAAGGCACAATCTACACACCATATATCCCCGCTCCAAATCTACTTATCTCCATTCAACCCAAAGTTGACTAACCACCATAGAAACTAATGGTTGCCTAACCTCAACAAGGCAACACAACATTAGGAAGTTTGAGGCATATCTTGTCTCAACAACTTTTAACAACTCCAACTTGGAGTACTCTCGAAATATTGCTTGAGATTGGTGGTGGTTGATGATGAATTTAACAATCTTCCTTGCTTCATAGTGATTTCCTTTATCCACAGAACTTTATTGTCGATTTCCTCTAAGATCAAATTCAGATTATGGACAATGTAGGGTGTCCAAAAGATGTGGTCATACCTCCCCTCAATAATTAAACCAGCAGCTTTCCAAACTGGTGCATTGTCCGTGATAACTTGCACCACCCTGTTAGGCCCTATTTATTCAATAGATTTTATTAAAACATCAACAATGAACTGTGCATCTTTTACCTCTCCTAAGTAGTCTTCTGCCTTTAAAAGCATTGCTCATTTTGGTGGAGTGGCAATGATATTTATCAATGGCCTATGCCTTGTATTTGTCCATCCATTTGAGACTATGCTAACCCATGAGCTACTCTAGGAATAATGAATTGGTGATAAGATATCCTCCACGAGCCCCTTCTCATTTTTGAGAAGCTGAGTTCTGATTTTTTCATGGTTGGGTCCCTTGTACCCTGTGGGAGTTTTGTTAACGACCCTTATCATATCTTGTCAGTAAGGAGACTGAACAACATTGAATGGGATACCACATGATAGATGCACCTAGCCACTCTGGAATCAACTTTTTCTCTCGCTTGCACATTCACCAATTTAGCAATTCTGCTCTCTTGAATTGAAGTGGATGACCCTTTGGTATTTTTGGATGGTGGTAGTTGTTGTTGTTGAGCCACTTTCCTCTTCCTTGCTTCAACCACAATCCTTGGCTCAGGGTTTGGTGGAGCTTGAGGAGTAGCATTAGCAAGCTCTTCATGCCTTCTTTTAAGTCCATAAACCTCATTTTGCTTTCTTTGATATGCCCTCCTCACCATTGGGTCTGTTGTTTTTGGGCAACTTGCAATCCCCAGCCCTCCTCCATGCAAAAGATGCATCTTCACTCTTGGGTAGGAGCCCTTATACGAATTACTGCAAAGATTACATTGCCATTCCCACGAGCCACCACCCGCACATCTTTCAAGCATCTGAACATGCCTCCAAAGAGGATAATAGTCAGCCCTTTGGTTGGAATTGGGGGCTGAACTTGCACCTTGGTTGGAAGCCATTGCTGCAAAAATGAATTAAAAATACAAATATGTAAAGGAAACATGTTTTTCAGATTTTTAGAAGCATAAACCCTCAAAACATACAAGGAATAGTGGGAAAAAACTAAGGAAATGAATGTTTCTTACTGAAATTAATTTTTTGTAGTTGAAGCTACCCCAAAATGCCACAAAACATGAGAAAGGTGGCCGTAGCTAAGCCAAAAACCAATAATGTGTAGCCGAAACTCCCCACTCTGAATCTGCTTGTGAAATCTTTTTTTCTTGCTGTTGAAATCTCCTTTGCTCATTGTTGAAAGTGCCCTAGCTGAAACAACTGTTCTTTTCCTCTTTTTTCCTTTCTAAAATCGTCCCTTTCCAAGTGAAACGACTTGCTCAATTCATGTCATGATAGAATGAGGCGAGAGTCTTTTTATAACTTGCAAGAGACATCTAGAAACATCCACACAATATTTTAATCGCCAAATAAAAAAATAAAGACGAAAAAATGAAAAAAAAATGAAAAAAAAATGTTACTCTCCTGGAAATGTGGCTGTACGACCTTGAATCACGTTTCAGGTCGTACTGGGCCACGTTTCAGCCTCATGAAATGTGCCAATATGACTTGAAACATGTTTCAAGGACGTACCATACATGTTTCAGCCTTTTAGTTTCGTTTTTTGGGTGAAACGACCACCTACCTAGCATTTCCTACAACATAGGCTGAAAATATGCATAAACAACAAATTAGCATGATGTCAGCCCTAAATAGGAGCTTTTTACCATGCAACAATGCTAGATATTTTTTTGCATTTTGTTTTTGTTATCCCAGAGCAACCCAACAATCCGCCTGACACGTAACTACTAGTAAACCTCTGGGGGTTTACAACCTGTCCTCCTCTCTGTAAATCAGGTCACAACTGGGGGATTTGAACCTTGGATCTCTCAGTTTTCACAAATTTCACATTACTTCGATCACCAATTGAGTTGCCCTACTGGGACATTTTTTTTTGTATTATTTATTGATGCAATTCCTATTTAATGAACCATAAACATCCAACACAATTTTTTTTTTTATGCAATTTTCCACCTACAAAGTGTTAAGTTATGGTATGTTCTATGCTTATAACAATTTACTTCTTTTTCTTATTATATTCCACAGATTAGCAATCACATGTACATAAAGTAAAATGCGCATAGAACATTAAATGATCGGCAGAAAACAAGCCAAGACAAGAGACACAAGATGTGGTGGCTAGCCAGGGACAAACCCCACAATGTGTGGGGAAACCCTTTGATCAAATCTTCTTTTATCTTCAATAATTCAACAGAGAGAAATAGTACAATAAATTTGATTCATATCAGCAGTAGCAAACCCTAGATCAGCAGCATCAACATTAGCGACTTCATCATCAAAATAGGGCAGACGATATCTCACAAACCGACCGTCGGATCGGCTTGATTCCACCACCAAAAGTTGCGGTTTCCAGAGGAGGTTCAGATGAACCTACAACACAGTTTAGATGAGGAGATCTTCTAGTCCACGCAGGTCAAACTTTACTTCTGCAGTTGCAATGTCAGTTTCAACAGCTTCTTCAAACTAGGGTAGTAGATATCTTGCAAACCGTTTGTCGGATTGACTTGATTCCACCACCAAAAATTGCGGCTTTCAGAGGAGGTTCAAATGAAACTACAACGTAGTTCAGATGAGGAGATCTTCTAGTCCACGCAGGTCAAACTTTACTTCTGCAGTTGCAGCTTCAGTTTCGGCAGCTTCCTTCAAACTAGGGCAGTCAATATCTTGCAAATCGTCCGTTAGATTGACTTGATTCCACCACCAAAAGTTGCGGCTTTCAGAGGAGGTTCAGATGAACCTACAATGCAGTTCAGATGAGGAGATCATCTAGTCCACACAGGTCAAACTTTACTTCTGCAGTTGCAACTTTAGTTTTAGCAGCGTCCGGCTTCACATGTGTGAGGGAGAGACTCTTTTCTGCGCAGTAGAGAAGAGACTCTTTTCTGCGTAGTAGAGAGAGAGATGCAATGAGATGAGTGAGTCCAAATGAGGAAAATTCCTTCTATATTTATACATAATGATGGTGTTTGAAAAGATGCGACTGTTGGGCTTTTGAGCCCACATGAGTTGTAGGCCGGCTTGATAATAATTCCGTAATCAAAATAAATTCATATCTCCATGAATACTTATCGGAATTGGATGATCTTTATATCAATCCTACACCTCTCAATGAGAGGAATCTAATGAACATATTATCAGCCATGAATAAGATGACCCACATAAAGTTTGGCCCTAGTTGCCAATTTTAACACTCCCTCTCAACTAGGGAGAACTTCATCTACAATCTGTTTATCGTTACTATTCATCCATCAAATGCACTACCCTATACAGCTTGACCCTTGCCCTGCTCTGCTCTATTTTGCTGTTCTGCTTTGTCTTGTTCTGCCCTGTACTGATCTGTACGACTCTGCTCTGTTATGCACTGCTCTGCTTTGTTCTGTTTTGCTTTGCTTTTGTTCGAATTATGAAGAAGAAGAAATGGTCGAGGATGTATCATACTGACTCAAAGTCAATCTCAGAGTATGTACCACTGGTCCCAGACCAGTCTCAACCAATCTGAAGTCAGCATCATAGTGAGTACAACTCCACTGGTCCTAGACCAGTATCATCCTCCACTTACTCAAAGTCAATCTCAGAGTGCGTACAACTGGTCCCAGACCAGTCTCAATTGACCCGAAGTCAGCTTCATGGTAAGTACCACTGGTCCCAGACCGGTATCGCAGTCTCAGAGAGTGTACCACTGGTCCCAGACCAGTCTCAACCGACCTGAAGTCAGCGTCATAGTATGTACCACTCCCACTGGTCCTAGACCAGTACTGCATTGACACGAAGTCAGTCTCAAAGTATGTACCACTGGTCCCAGACCAGTCTCAACCGACCCGAAGTTAGTGTCATAGTATGGTACAACTCCTACCACTGGTCCTAGACTAGTATCATTGATCCCAGATCAATGGAGGTCATCCTAGTGTAGGGAGTACGGTAGATACAACGATGCGTCCATCGGTACTACTGTGGTCCCTAACTTCATTTCCCTGCTCATTGATCTGATGAGAGGTACTTCCCATGAGTCCCAGACTGCATGGGTAGGATGCCTCGATAGGAGAACTAATCAATCCTGTCCTCACAGGAGAACACATCAATCTTGCTACAATCGCCATGGAGAACACATCAATCTAGGCTGCCATGGAGAACACATCAATCCAGGCCTCACAGGAGAACACATCAATCGCTACAATCGCCATGGAGAAAACATCAATCCAGGCCTCACAGGAGAACACATCAATCCTGCTATAATCGTCATGGAGAACACATCAATCCAGGCCTCAGAGGAGAACACATCAATGCTGCTACAATCGCCATGGAGAACACATCAATCTAGGCCTTAGAGGAGAACACATCAATCCTGCTACAATCGCCATGGAGAACACATCAATCCAGGCCTCAGGAGAACACATCAATCCTGCTATAATCGCCACGGAGAACACATCAATCTAGGCCTCATAGGAGAACTAATCATCCTGCTACACAGGAGAGCAAATCATCCTGTTCCACAAGAGAGCGAATCATCTTGTTCCAGTGCGCACCACCAAGGGAGGGTGAGTCACCGCGTGGTCGTATTTGCTCCAATAAGAAACGCAAGCCCTAAGAGCTCCCAGAGCTCAATGTATGCAACATGCAGGACCCTTGTATAAGGGTTTCTTGATGACTCCAAGTTGTTTGGGAAAATCACAGATTAGATCTTTCCTTGGGGCTTTGACAAGGTGTATCAACCTGTACATCATCTTAATGCGATGGAGCCTCCTTGTTCATCGACTTACCATATCCCAGATGATGTCTATCTGCTGGAGCAATCGATGAATACGGGATTCCTCAGTAATCGAATCCCACCTCTGGTTGTCACAAAAGATCACGGTGGTATCCAATGTAAATCCAAACAGCTCACTGAAGAGCTTTCGCAACCAAACTGCCTCACAGGAGGCCATGCTAGTAGCAATATATTCTGCTTCGGCGGTGCTTAAAGCCATCGACTTTTGCTTCCTGCTCATCTAGGATATCGAAGTAGATCCCAAGGTGAAACAACACCCGGAAGTGCTCTTATGGTCCACCACACTGCCTGCCCAATCAGCATCAGTATATCCAAGTAGTCTCACATCTCCGACAGTGTATCTTAACCCATTAGTAATTGTGCCATGAAGATATCTTAGAAGATTCTTGGCATCAATCCAGTAAGGCTCAACCAAATATGAAGTCACAATGCTAATTGCAAAACATATGTTCGGACGGAGGTTCACTAAGAACGTCAATGCGAACGAGTTTATGAAACTCAAAGGCATTTCCCAAATCTGGTCCGACATTACTACCATATAACTTCTAAAAGTTAAGATCCTCGAGGTAGTCACAGGCTTGCAGTCCATCATACCGAATCTTTCCAATATCTTTACCACATATTTTCCTTGAGATAGGAAAATTTCCCTTGGCTTCTGCCACACTTCAAGTCCTTGGTCCTTCATTTCAAATTCAAAAGCCAACTCCATCTTACATTTGTGAATGAGAGGGTCTGCACCTGTTAGAAAGAGGTCATCCACATACAACACCAGTATGAGAGGTTTATCATCTTCAACCTTAAAGTAAAGGTTAGGATCGGATTCACTCCTAGTGAATCCCAGCTTCATCAAGTAGCTATTGATCCTCTCATACCATGCTCGAGGTGCTTGCTTCAGCCCATAGAGAGCCTTCTTCAACCTGCATACATGAGATTTT
>APFE031104793.1:0-14266 GCA_000404065.3 Pinus taeda
AAATTATTTAATACTATCATGATCCGTTTTTACCTTGAAGTGTCTTCCCATTAGGTAAGGTCGCCATTTCTTAAGTGCATATAGTATTGCCAACATTTCCTTCTCATAAATAGATTTCTTGAGGGACATTTGTTTGTATATATGTAACCATAAAAATACCCAATCACCTACATCAAAACTTATTTCATTGCGATGTTGATATGCCTGTTATTTCAATCGATTCTGTACCAAAGTGGCGTTATCCTTTAAAAGTTGGAGAACTTGTTGTTGATGCTCGATATGATATTTCACTACTTGAAATCTTTTTCTTCTTGAGATGTCCTTCTATATTGAGAGTTTGAGGAGTGGTAATTTCTTCCAATGCATTACAAGATATGGTCAGATTCATTTCTTGATGCTCTATGTGATCTTTCACTTCTTGAACATTTTTCTTCCTAATATGTCCTTCTATATTGATAGTTTGAGGAGTGGTAATTTTGACCATTGCATTACAAGATATGGTTGGATTCATTTCTTATTTCTTGATGTGGTCTTTCACTTCTTGAAACTTTTTCTTCTTGATATGTCCTTCTATCTTAAGAGTTTGAGGAGTAGTAATTCTTTCCAATGCTTTACAAGATATGGTTGAATTCATTTCTTCTTTCTCCAGGGTTGGTTCCTGGTGTATATACATTCTTTTGATGTTTCTTGATTCTTTTCTTCCTCCTCTCCACAATCAATGTAAAATATTTTCTTCTCTGCACACTTATGACCTTTAATGTATTTGTTATCATAATTGTAACAAAGCCCTTTTTCTCTTTTTTCTTCAAATTGTTGTGGTGTAAACCTTGTAGGTTATGGAAGGCTAGGAAAAGCAACACTTCCATCTTTATAGTTGTGAGGGGTAGACTTCCTTGTTGCCATAATTTTAATTTCCACTTTGTAACAAAGCCCTTTTTCTCTTTTTTCTTCCAATTGTTGTGGTGTTTCTCTAAAAAAGGTGTTGCTCTTTGTATCCTCATAATGTGCTATCATTTCCTCCGTGAAAATTGACCATGTAACAAGTTGTTTACGAGAACAAAGCCCTGTATACCATAAAAATTGATTCAGTTCTAAATAATTAGATGCAATACCTACCTTTTGTAACAGTGGTACACCATGTAGATCAAAATATTTCTCCATTTGTAGTATCCAATTTACCAGATCCTTGCCATCAGACTTCCACATCTCACTTTTTCTTGATTTTAGGAGCTCGATATTGAAATGACTGTAACTCTGTACTTTGAGATCTTTAAGTTCTGAAATTTCTTCCTACGGCAACTCTCTGATTAATATTTCTAACCCTGCGAGTCTGATCAAGATTGGATTATCCAATGAAGAGTTATGCCAAATCTCCCACAATGACCTGAGTATAGATAGTTTCAGTAAATATAAATTTTATGACGTGTTGCGGGTCTCTGTTTCAACCCTAAGTTCTAAAAATGATACCCAAAAAACTATAGTCCGTCTTCTTTCTATAACTTCTTACGAAAATTCAATCTGATGCTTAGAGCGAAAGTTATGATGATTTTCCCATAGTCACCTGTTTGGAATGTAATTCGGGGGCATGTAAAAACCCTAACTTCCTCATATTATATCTCCGAGAATATAGCGCGACAATATCTAAAATTTGGAGCCGTTCTTCAGACTGATTTCTTCTCAAGTGGGTTTTTCTTTAAGATTCTGAAACTTTGTAGCAAAAGAGTTATAGTATAAATTCCATGATAACCTATTTTATATGAAATTCTAGAGCTTGCAAACACCCTAACTTTCTCAGATCATATCTCCAAAAATATAGCACAACAAGATCTGAAATTTGGATCCGAGGTGCAACGTGATTTCTTTTCAAATGGTTTTTTTTTTATTGGCTTCTAAAATGTCGCAGAAAAAGAGTTATATTGAAAATTCCATAATGACTTGTTAAGAGTAGCGAAACCTTAGAATCTGAAAGCTCTAATACCAAATGTTATGAAACTAGCTCACAAAAAGATAGAAAATATAGATCAACGCCTTAGAATTCAGCCTCTTCGAGGGGGCAACCTCCTTTACATTACACAAATGAACGATTCTTGGATGATACACAATACAATACCTCCTTCTATACTATAGGAGTCTAAGGGGTTCATAATACTAATCAGAGCGACATACCACAAATAATATGTAAGGCACAATAATAACAATAGTAGGGCTTCTATGGGGCACAATATATAATGATATGGGGAACTACATGGTAAACAATAATAGGGGTTGTACTAATAACAATGGTTACACTAGTAGTATAGGTATACCATTGCCCACCCATTCTTATCTCACATGCACCATTGCATGAAAACTTAATATTTGAGATTGGGAAATGTTTCAAATCCAAAAATTGTAGAAAGTTATGGAAAGAAAAATGAGGTTTCCCTTCTAGTTTGCATCAACAAGTCGTTTTAAAATCTCAATAAATTAATGATATGACGACTATGGGAAATAAATAAAGTAAAGGATATATTGAAGATTGGTTTCACTCCATCATTTGTTTGCAGCATCATTCCATACTTCAATAATTTTTGACACCATCTTTTCAAGGGAAGTTGGCTTCTCATACCCTACTATTTATTAACATGCATTTTTCAAATTAGGGTATGTACATACTTGAGGTCTTATTTCGAAAATGGCTCCACTGGAAGTACTCTTATATGTAAGCATATTCAATTTTCAAAGTAGAGTAGGTTAGTGTAGAAAATAAAATAAATAAGGACATAAATAAATACATTTTTTTATTATGTAAAAATAGTTGTTTTTGTTGCAACACGCTATGGAAATCAACATCAGTGATAAATATTTTAATTTATTTGTGTATGTAGATGAATTATATTGAAAATAATAGTTCTACAAACACTCATATTCATTTTTATCACCAATTTGGAAAAATTGCTTGAATATCATATTTTTTTGGCTTGCGGGCTTGATGAAAGTTCTACAAACACAGTCGGGACGGTCATGTTTTGAGGGACCAAAAGGAAATATTTTTAAAACCTAGCTCTATCCTAAGTATCCATTGATGTATACTTTCCAACCCAATTAAAATCACTCTATTTGGATTTGAAACGAAGAAGTTATAACCAAAACATTGAGAGGGTGTCTAGTAGGCAGCTCAGGAAAAGAGTTGGTACAGTCAGTTTTGGAGGCCTAAATGACTATTTTTTTAAAAACATGTTTCTGTGGTATATTCCCCTATGAATATAGTTTACAAGGAAATTTTAATCACTCAATTTTGATATCGTATGAGAGAGTTATGACCAAAATACTATCTATCGTAAATCTGCACTTTTAAAACTCTTGTTTTTCCAATTGTTCACTTGCGTATTTGACCCTTCAATTCTTGTTGTCTTAAAAAATTGCTTCTATTGGAGATACATAAATGAATCTAATTTAATCTCCAATTTGAAGAATTTGAATCTGTCATCAAAATAAAACGTTATGTTTAAAATATCCAATGTTGGTCTAAGTTGGGAAATCGAAAATGACTCTGTTATGCAAGTCATTCTAAGTAAATTTGACAGATCATCTCATGAAATTTTTAAAATCTATTCTATTGGATATATCCCTATAAATCTAATTTCATTTGACTTTGTAATCACTCAAATTGGACAAAAAACAAAGAAGTTATGATTAAAACACTGCAAGTTAGCATGATTGGCCACTACTTTCCCGTAGGTAATAAATTAATTTTACTTTGTTATTTTTCCCATGGATTGTTTTACATAGTAACTACTTGTTATTTTTTTGCATAATTCTTAGATTAGGGAAACACGCTTGCCTCTTTTTCTCCATGATTTAATGTTTTATTGCAGGTAGACACTCGTTTTTTGCAGGTCCTGGGAGAATAAAGAGGTCAATTTATGAAAGAGTGATTCTTGAAAGAAATGTTAATGAAACAAGAGAATTTAATCCAATTCATTACCTAATGAATTCATAACAGAAGAAATGGAGAATTGATTTCCATTTTAAGATTCATGTCACTGCTGCCAAAGCACTTTTCCAAGAGATCATTTTTTTCCATTAAAAATTTGATATTCCCTAAGAAAACAACATCATAACCATTGTAGATTAATTTATTTATTGTTTTTAAATAAAATGTTGTTTCTTTTCTGATTTCTCTTATGTTTTTGTGTTTTAGGTGTTGCTTCCTTCAAAGTTGTAGTTTCTGTTCCGTTGGCAAATGAACAGTTGTTGTTCGGTAGAACGAACAACTCTGGTTTCTTTTTGGTGTGTTTATAATTGTTGTTCAATCAATTGAATAGTTGTTGTCCAATCAATTGAACAACTGTTGTTCAATAGAACGAACTAATATGATTTGTATTTGGGTGTGTTTAGTAAGTGTTGTTCAATCGATTGAATGATTTTTGTTCAATTAATTAAACAACACTTGTCTTTGTGTGCATGTTACTGTTCAATCAATTGAACGTTTGTTATTCAATCAATTGAACATCAGTTATTTTTGTGTGTGTGTTGTTGTTCAATCGATTGAATGATTGTTGTTCAATCAATTGAACAACACTTATTTTTGTGTGTGTGTGTTTTTGTTGAATCGATTGAACGATTGTTGTTCAATCCATTGAACAACACTTTGTGTGTTTTGTTGTTCAATCAATCGAACAACACCTTATGTGTTTTGTTGTTCAACCGATTGAACGATTGCTATTCAATCAATTGAACAACACTTCTTTGTTTCCGTGTTTTTTTGCTGTTCAATCGATTGAACGATTGTTGTTCAATCAATTAAACAACACTTTTTGCGTGTTTGTTGTTCAATCGATTGAAAAATTGTTGTTCAATCAATTGAACAACACTTTTTGCGTGTTTGTTATTCAATCGATTGAACAATTACTGTTCAATCAATTGAACAACACTTTTTGTGTGTTTGTTGTTCAATCAATTGAACAACACTTTTTTTGTGTTTGTTGTTCAATCAATTGAGCAACGCTTTTGGTGTTTTGCTGTTCAATCGTTTGAACGATTGCTATTCAATTAATTGAACAACACTTTTTGCATTTTTATGATTTTGTTGTTCAATCGATTGAACGATTGTTGTTCAATAAATTGAGCAGTACTTTTTGTGTTTTTTTCGATTTTGTTGTTCAATCAATTGAACAACACTTTTTCATTTTTTTATTTATTTTGTTGTTCAATCGATTGAACGATTGATGTTCAATCAATTAAACAACATTTTTTGCATTTTTTTTCGATTTTGTTGTTTAATGGATTGAACGATTGTTGTTCAATCAATTGAAAAACACTTTTTGTGTTTTTTTTTCAATTTTGTTGTTCAATCGATTGAATGATTGCTGTTCAATCAATTGAACATCACTTTTTGCGTATTTTTTTATTTTGTTATTCAATCAATTGAAGGATTGTTGTTCAATTAATTTAACAACACTTTTGTGTTTTTTTCGATTTTGTTGTTCAATCAATTGAATGATTGTTGTTCAATCAATTGAACATCACTTTTTGATTTTTTTCGATTTTGTTGTTCAATCGATTGAACAATTGTTGTTCAATCGATTAAACAATTGTTGTTCAATCAATTTAACAACACTTTCACATTTTTATGGTTTTGTTTTTCAATCAATTGAATGATTGTCGTTCAATCTATTAAACGATTTCTGTTCAATCAACTGAACAACACTTTTTTTTTTCAATTTTATTGTTCAATCAATTGAACATCACTTTTGTGTTTCTATGATTTTGTTGTTCAATCGATTGAATAATTTTTATTCAATCAATTGAACAACACTTTTTGTGTTTTTGTGTTGCTATTCAATCGATTGAACGATTACTGTTCAATCAATTGAACAAAACTATTTGAGTGTATGTTGTTCAATCGATTGAATGATTGCTGCTCAATCAATTGAACAACCTTGATTTTTTCTTTTATGTGTTTGTTGTTTAAATAGGTAGAATGAAGAACTATGATTTCTCTTTGTTGTTTAATTGCCGGTCATTCTTTTTTCCATTTTTTTTCTCTTTTATGTTTTCTTAGAAAAACCATCTGTCTTGATCTAGAATTTGTACCCAAGATAAAGGAAAAAAAGTAATATTAATACCATTATGACTTGTAAAACCTTTGATGGTTATCTTTATTCTGAAACTCGCCTGGTTCATCTATATAATTACTAGCTAGATACCTTCTCTTTTAACATGTCATAAAATGATTTATTATCTTAATACCATGTTGGTTTATCTTTCACACTATCAATTGATAATTCCCTTTGGTATGATGAATATCTAAATATAGATAGTATAAATGGTGAAGAATTACTTTCTAATAAAACTATTTGTGCAACTGTTTTATGATTTGGAAGCAACTGCCACTTGTACAAATATTGGATGAATCCTTTATGAGAAACCCCATTGGCACGAGTTGTTGTATTGATCCGAGTAATCCACAAACAACGAAGATCTCTCTTATGTTTACCTCTATCTTGGTGGGTGGAAACTAAGGCTCTATCTTAACAATGGTTAGTAGTTCGAAAAAGTTTCGAATGGCCCCTCAAGAGCCTGATACAAATGCAAGAGTTTTTTTCCGATGTTTTCAAGCTATATATCCACATTTCACTCAGTACATTGAAGTTTACTCTCATGAATCGCTAATATTTTCTCGGTTAGTCATTTGCTTTTTGTTTGGTCCATTGAGAATAACACTGATTTTCTTATTTAGAAAAAATAAAAAGTTCCAATGGCTTCTGCTACTGCAACCTTCCCACCATAATTTCCCTTTGGATACGGCAATCTTCTGGTAAAGGCAAGGACTGGGACGTTGTACTGAGAAGAGAAAAAATCATGGGTTTTCAATCGTTCTTCTTATGGTTCTTTTCTCCAAAAAAGAAGAACGGGAAAAATATCAAATCACACCATCTTTGTAAGTCAAATTTCAACTTCACCATAGAAATTGAAATTGATTAATTTCTCCATTATAATTCATTTATTTTAATGAGTAGAAAGGTAGTTTTATTTTTATTTCATATTATTTATACTATTGAGATGGTAATAGATTCTAATCATTATAATTTAGGTTTTTAGATATGTTATATTATAGTATAGATTAAGGTGTGTATTATCATTTTAATTAAAAATAAGATTAATTATAATAAATTATGAAGTTTATTTTTTTTTTAGTTTAATTATATTATAGTTTTAATTTGATAATACAATTTTAAGCAAGATTGTGATTTTTTGTTATGTAAAATGCGTTTTTAATGCATAAATGGATTCACCTTAAAAAATTACAGAGACATGAAATTTGCAGATTAAATAACTTACGATTTTTAAAAATTTATTCTAGAGTTTGGGCAAAGTTAACCACCAAAATTAGGCAAAAAAAAATATTCTAAAAATGGTCATTCAATTTATTACTTATATATACTATATATATGATATAATATATATATATATATATATATATTAATAGTATTATTATAATATATAGTTAGGTAAATTTGTAATATTGCAAATTAACATAACTTACATTTTTAAAATTTACCTAGATTTGGGCAAAGTTAACCAAAAAATTAGCTAAAAAAAATATTAAAAATGGTCATTCAATTTATTAGTTATATATATATATATATATATATAGTTTGGTAAATTTTAAAGTAATAAAGGTTTAAAGTTAGTATGATAATGCATTAATTATGAGTTTCACCTGAAAAATAAATCTAAGTAAATTGAATAAAAATCATTCTTCCAAACTATTTAATTTAAACCTAATTAGTATAGTGTATATGCCTTTTTTTGTCCGTAATTTTTTTCTATTAGCTCTTCAAAAATTTACACTGGATAAAAAAAATTTCTATTAGCTTTTCAAAATTTTAAAGTGGATAAACATGAAGGCCCTTGCTCTCTTAGCCCCACTAGGACAAGATTTCTTGGCCAGGAGAGTAGTGCAAAATCTAAGGATAAATTGTCAAACTTTTCATAGTAACCAAAAACAAAACCAACATAGAGAATGAGAAAACAACCAACTCTCATTATGACACATGAGGGAAATCAAGTGACACCAAGAGTAGCCAGATGTCTAGGATTCCCACGGACATGAAATGCCAGTTGAGTTAGACATACCTCCATCTCATCTAGGCAATCATTGGTGGGCCTCTTACTCCTCCTCATAAATGCCAAGCAGTCGAGGATATCCCATTAGTTTTGTTACAGGTCATTCATAAATGTGATGACTTCATTTTGGTCATCGTGTCGTTGTTGTAGCATATCCTCAAACATTATTGTTATATTTTGCATTTGAAGGCCCAAGGACCCCATGGATGGTGTTTTGTCTACACGGTCAGGAGATGAGCCAATTCCCCCACCAACTCAATGCTCACACCCCCATCATCATCGACTTCTCTCGTATAACCACCATGGCTCGTCTGCTAGCCACGAGACCCCAACCCTCTACCTAATCATCTCTATAGGTGCGAGAAACCACCAGTAAAAGAACCAAACTCTGAATCAAGTAGAATTCCCACTCCAACACACCCAATAGCCAAGGCACACAGTCAAAGGAATGCCAATTCCAACCTACATAGGCTCCCAACCCACCCACACACACTATGGTCTCGAACAACACCCTTTTGGGGAAACGTTGACATAGACAACCAAAGGGGGTCTCTCTGTCCAAAAAATCCCACTATATATAGGCAATTGCCAAACCCCCACCTCTTGACACCTAAGTTCCAACACCAATTCTTCCCTAGCTTGTTTCTACCCCAAAACACAATTGGGTAGTGCACTCTCAAGATGCCACCTACAAACAAAACCGACAAGAAAAAACTTACCAAAACTCCTTTGAGAGTATCAACGCTTGTTTGTTGACAACTTCCCATAAACTTGACCAACAATATGTTTTTCGCTGCCAGCATGAACAAGAACCCATGCAAACACTAGCCAACACAAGGGGATCACAAATTGTGTGGTTGAGTTTCCCAACAAGGCCACTCTGCAATCCCCACCACCAATCTGCAATGGCATAGGCCAAATTCACCTTCCATGAGATCATGCACAAGTTGGAGATATGTGCATACTTTATGTTGTTTTCACTACACACACTATCGCCCATACCTTGAGACCACAAACACTGCGACCAATCAACCACCAACATGTATACCAATGACCCTCCTTCTCAATACTTCTATGCCTCTAATGCCATTACTCAAGTCATGCTCATCCACCTGATCAAGATATCATAGTGAATATGTTCCTTTTTTCTTTTTTACAAATATTATTATAGATATATTAATTTTTTTATATTAAATATTAAAAAAAAAATTAACTATATTTTTGAAATTTTAATGTTTTGAAATTAAATTTTAATTATATAAATTTATTAATATAATATAAAATTATAAGAAAATATTCCTCTTAATTATTTTAAAGAACATCTTGCTCACCTTCAATCTTAATTATCTTTGTATCAGAAAATAAAACATTTGTTTTTAATACATTTGTTTTTAATATTAGAACTAGAGGAAATTCATTTATGAGTTTAATATTAAAACAAAAAAAATTGAAGAAATATTATTAGCATCGAAAATGTGCATACCGATATTAATATTACAAAAAATAATTTGAAATGGATAAATAAAGCCTTGGATGTACAAAAAAATATCATGAAAATTCAAGTCTATTTGTATCATAAAACTAGCAATTGTCCCAAAAGTACAAAAAGAGGCCGATAGTATTATTAAATTAGAATTGTTGAATTTCTCTAGAAGATGTTGGTTCAAGCCTAACGGATGAGCAATTTGAGCTGGCTAAAGGCCTGCTAATTGTTTTTTATTATTGTAAAATTATATTGATCATTCATATTATACGATGGATGAAATGTAAGTTAATGTTATAGAAAATTGTTGCCAAAGAAAACAATGACAATCAATTACCATTTGCCCATAAATAAAATAGTAGAAGAAAAGGAAACTATTTTGCACGTGGCATGAAGTTGGAAAAAACAAACTATCTCTCGCTAGGATGTGTTGCCACACAAAGTCTCTGTTGAGTTTGAAACAAGTGCTGAGTTGATTGCTTTAACTTGCTTGGAATAGCAACCTTGAGGGCTTTGATAATTGTACGTCTGTTGGGTGTTGGTGATCGTATCGTCTCCCCCTGCATTTTGATTATTATTCAGAGAGCTGAAGAACGTTCCACTAGAGTCAACAACAGAAACATTTTTATTAAGTGCATTTGAAACATTTATTACAGCCATAGGAGCATTGAAATCTAAATATAAAGTGAAGAAGTCATCAACTTCAGAGGATACTTCTATTATTGTGGTTGCCTCTACAATAACCTTAATATTGGTTGCTATCGTTTTGTTCACAATCTGTCGCTCTCCAAGTGCTTGAAAAGTCATTAAATTATTATACGTGAACTCTTGCGAAGTATTAGTAATGAGCTTGCCATGAGAGGATTCTACCCAGCCATAGGAAGAGATCCTCCTATTGCCAAATGTGTGAAATGATCCATCCAGCTCTTTGAAGTTTGACACTAGAGACAACTCCAACTCTGGCTCCTCGTGTCCAATCAATTGCCCTATGATTGCACTGCTAGATTTCCCATCAAGCCACAGGTGCAAGTTCGCATCTATAAACCAAACATTCAAAACATTGGTCATGTCGAAACTGAATGTGTGCTCTTTTCCATCCAACGGTTCCCCCAAAAAGGGCGTAACCTCAATCTCATAACTAAGCAGATCAAACATCCCAATACCAACCAAAGGATCCCAGAACTATGTATCAATCCCTCTTTGAAGTTTGACACTAGAGACAACTCCAACTCTAGCTCCTCGTGTCCAATCAATTGCCCTATGATTGCACTGCTAGATTTCCCATCAAGCCACAGGTGCAAGTTCGCAACTATAAACCAAACATTCAAAACATTGGTCATGTCGAAACTGAATGTGTGCTCTTTTCCATCCAACGGTTCCCCCAAAAAGGGCGTAACCTCAATCTCATAACTAGGCAGATCAAACGTCCCAATACCAACCAAAGGATCCCAGAACTATGTATCAATCCCTCCTGTATAAATCATAGGAAAAGGCCACACGACACCTACAAGGACCCCATCGATAAAGGCCACCAATTCTTTAAAAGGCCCATTACCAGGTCTAGTCAAATTATTTGCCTCAATATACACATTGGGGGGATTGTTGTACCAGATCTCATCACATTGATGGAATGAAGAAAAACCTCCAAAACGGCCTTGTAAGCGTTAGGTGGTAATTGCAAGGACTTTCACTGCACATCAGATGAATTTTCTATCTGAAACCAGGATCCCCCAATACTAGGAAGCGAAATAGGCAGAATCAGATTTGCAAACCTTGTGTTATATATCCCATTATTCCCAAAATCTCCATAAAAAGTAAATGTTATATTGACATGATAAACCCCAGTATAAGGCTTATCAACTACGTTATCAAGCTAGACTTCAAGGATTTGAGGCTCATCTAACAATGAAGAATATTTATTAATATCCTTCTGAATGATCCATTCAATCAGTCCCCCATCGGTTTCTGTTGTACAAGTGTGCAGGATCTCCACTTCACTCAACCACACCCTTGCAATACGGTCATACTGAAACCCATCACACGTTTCCTTCCACTCCATCACCACTTTCGTCCAATTCTTCTGACAGTTTGGGGGTGGCGTATACTTTCCTATAACTTGAGGATAATTATACGTGTACCCAAAATCATGGTCTAACAGTTGGACAGAGCATGGATTCTCATGGGGAACCTCGATGGGTTTTGTAACCTCAAAAAATTATTAAGCATTTCCTTGGAAGGGAGACAGATTTACCCTGTCTCTGGGTGGTCGAGCGAATGTAGTAGAGACCTCCCTTGGCCTCTGTACGTCAATGATGGCAAGAGTTGGAGTGGCCAGCAGTGACTTTACCAGCATCTCTGCCAATGGATCTCCATCTAAATGCAAAATTCAACACAGTCTACTAATCAACCTTCTGCTCCTTGCCCAAAACTTTGTAATGGAAAGCTCCTTGACTAGTGCTTTATAATAGAAACAACAAGGTTGATGCATACTCTGACGGATGCATGGCGTCCAAAAAAGCTTGTGTTCTGTCAAAACGAGCACCCCGGCTTTTTCTTCCACAGAATACGCAGAGATAAGGCCACTAGATTTTTGCTTCGAAAACATTACCAATGTAGGAATTTGGAAACACTGCTGATGTTCCTCGACGTGAAAATATCTTCACTTAGGGTGCAACTCTCCCAGAAGCTCGGCACACAGATGTCAAGTGGAGAGTAAAAGTTTTCTGTGCTTTATTGATTTTCCGTTGTTTCGTTTTCTGGTTCAGATCAACAGTGAAAAGTGTCTCACCTAATCGAACGAAGCAGGATAAAAGTGTTGACGAAGAAATTAATGCATAAGAAAACCTATCAGCCTAAATATATACCATTTTGGGTAAATGAATATTTTCAAATATTTCAGAGGGATTAATAATTAACTGTTATAATATTCTGTAATTCATTTATTTCCCATCTGCCCTTCGGGCCATAAAGTTACTTCAAATGCATAAAATATGTTTGTGGCTATTAACAATCTACGGTTGTTTTTTTTTCCAGCTAGGTTCTTGACAAAGCGGGAAATCTTACGGTGCGTTTCTTTTGTTTTTATTTAAAAATATTAAAATATTCATTTATCTAATTTAATCACTTAAATATCTATAAATTTAGATATTAATATAATATTTATGGTCATTTAATATAAAATAATAATAAATATAAATAACAATGAAACTTTATATCCTCAAAATAAAACTTTCATAATATATATCCTCAAAATAAAACTTTTATAATAGAGTAGTTATTCTCGTAATAAAACTTTCATGATTGGATTGTGGTTCCAAACGATTGAGTAGTTATGGAAGCCTGTCGTGGGGTCAAACCACAATTTCATCCTTTGCTCCCTTTATCCAGTCCCATTAGCCAAAACATTCGTTTGCAAAACATAATCCTTTCCTTTTATGTTCCCAAAAATTCAAGATTATCGCCTAACCTTAAGATACATATTTAGAAAAACTAAATTTTTATTTTCAACATATATAAATTCTGAATTTGCTAATTATACTAAGATGTTTATACTTTTGGTTTTGGTGTAAGAGGTATATTTAAAATATAACATATTAATTGTATTTAATTTTATTAACTTACATTAAAAATTATCTTTATAGTAACATAACTATTTAATTTCATAATTATATATAGTATTTAATTGATTAATTATTCATAAAAATGTATTTCTAATTAATTTCTTTATTATTGCATATTAATAAAAAAATACTAAACATTAAATAAACTCATAATTTTATAATGAATTGTTAAACTGACGTAAATAAATTTTAATATTTAAACTAGAGTTCTAGATAAGTCCCATTAAATTTTTTATTACATTTATACATTAATTTTTAAAATGTTTGAGCTTTTGGGAATTTTATTTTTAATAATAATTATAACTGTTTGAGAGTAGATTTTTTGGGTAAGATTTATACATAGTACATATAAATTCATTCATTTCACCCATACATTAAATGTTGTCAACAAAAAGCAAGCCTCCAACACTAATTTTTTCACATAAACATGTCAACCATCTTCTTGTTTGAGAGTCTATGTCATCCATATCCTCATAATAATTACGAGGACTAAAAAACTTAGCTGCATTAAAAATAGGTAAATCTGTGAACCTTGCATTTAAAGAGTCAATCACCTTCATTACAAAATCCTTTCCTAGCGTAATGCAATCATCTAGTGTCCCTGATCTTTGTGGTTCTTTCGCAAACTCTCAAACCCAATTCATGGTACATGTTTAACTATACCTGTGCAATCTGCAAAGCTCAAGAGTCCTTGTTGTGTTTATTTAAGAAGGATGATGTATCATTTGCACCTGCCCAAATGGTGCTCTTGAAATCACTTCATGAAGCAAGCTAATAGTGATATCCAAAGTTGTTCCAATAAATGTAATGTCAACATGATCCTCTTGAAACTTTTGATTCAGCTTATTTAATTCAATAAGCACATCTACAAGTAAGTGGATGCAAAATTGAACTTGAAATATTGTAGCCATCTCATACATTTTTTTCTCCACTAACTCTCAGTCCCTTAACAAAGCAGGCATGAGCTTAATGAGTCTTTCCATGACTTTTCCTCTAGAAAGCCATCTAATATGATGAATTTGTAACACTTTTAGCCTTGTGATTTGAA